>OU974081.1:6021170-6171170 GCA_918843875.1 Diadumene lineata | reverse complement strand
TTTTCTTTGTGAGTCTTTTTATGGAAAAGGTTTTATTTCATTATCTGGTAACTAATGAAGGAAATTGAAATTGTGTCTCTTACAGTCTAAAAGAATGAATACTACATGCCATATTTCTCTTTTATACATGAACACTTAAAAGCTGGCAAAATGACCAAGCTACTACAGCTTTTCCAAAGCATTCTAAGTGAAACTTTGAACACAGGGAGCTGCAAGAATCACGTTTCCAATTTTGGGATCCTTGTGGAGTTTTTTTTTTGTAATGTTTGTTCTCTTTATTAATGATAGAAATGATAAAATATAGCTTTTTGGCATGTTATATTGTCTCAAGTGCACCTGCTCCCCCTCGTAGCCTCCATCAACTTTTTTGCGTACTCAACAAGCATTTTACTTTGAAGTATAATAAGAAGCATTAAAAATCTCCAATTTAGATCAGATGACCCATTTAAAACAGTGTTTACTTTTTATTTTACTATTTAATGGTCAAATATGACTCCCTGCTAATTCACTGCATACTGACCTCCATGACCTCAAATGTCTTGGCACCCCTTCTAAAAATGATCAGCGCAACAAAATGAACAACTGTACAAAATTTGGTGCTTTAATCCATTCTGTAACTATTCACCTTGTTTTGGGGGTTAAGCGAATGGACTGTTGTGGTCGCTTTGTGAGGTGGTGGCTTGATAAATGTCTTATGATTGAAGACAGTTGCCATTGAGCAGGCAGTGGTTCTTTTGTCGGCAGTTGCATGTTTTTTTGTTGTCTTTCATGTCATTGTCTTTCTTTGATGGATGTAAAATGTGGTTGTTATGGTTGTTGATGATGTGTTTAGTGTTCATGCAGCTGTATTTGATCTTAATGGTATTGAGGTTGAAAATTTTATAAAGGATGTGTTCTTTGAGGAAATGTTTGTTCACAAGTGTAAGTAGTTTGTGTCCGATGTTTGCACTGACATTCTTACCAAGTAGAGGGTTGCACCAGAGTATGTTGCTTCGTTGTGGGCAGTACTAAACCACGAAACACCGAAACGAAACACCGAAACATCGAAACACCGAAACGAAACACCGAAACACCGAAGCAGTATTATTGCTTTTGATATTTCTATGATTTTTGCCAAAAAATTACAAAGACAAAAATTTTCTTTTGCAAAGCGTGTGTTCATCTCCGATCCTATCGTATAAACTGAAAACTAACATGAGATTTTATTCTATTAAAACACGTTTTTACAGCAGTTTTTTCCACAATATTTTTGCAAAAGGAACAAAAACTATTTTCTGAAACATAAAAATGATCATTATTTACAAAAAAGCACATTTACCATATAAATTTTGCAAATTCTATCGCCATTTTGACACAAACCACAGGAAGGTTACTACTTCATGTAAGACCCATGGATTGGCACTATTACTTATATATATTCTATTGATTTAATGTATGTATTCCTGGAGGTATTCCACTGTATTCCCATGTATTCCCCTGTATTCCCATGTATTCCCATGTATTCCCATGTATTCCCCTGTATTCCCCTGTATTACCCTGTATTCCCATGTATTCCCATGTATTCCCATGTATTCCCATGTATTCCCCTGTATTCCCCTGTATTCCCCTGTATTCCCCTGTATTCCCATGTATTCCCATGTATTCCCCTGTGTTCCTATGCATTCCCCTGTATTGCCATTTTAGTAGTTTATTGGATTTTCTGCTTTACACCATTAGTGAAACGTTATGACATTTACAACTAGTTGTCCTAATGGCTTCATTTTTTCATCTGACCGGTCAAGCTTTCCCCTAATTTGTTTTATGTCTTTCACTCGTACAGGCAATCTTCTAACAAAACAAGCATTGGATTTTACAATATAATTATAGAATTTGGTTAGATTGTCCAGCATGGAGTCTGAATCTATGGACGATGACATCATGTTTAAAGCAGTGAACAGTAAACATGTTTCAGAATTTGACCATAAATACATGGGAATACATGGGAATACAGGGGAATACATGGGAATACATGGGAATCCGAATACAAGGGAATACAGGGGAATACATGGGAATACATGGGAATACAGGGGAATACATGGAAATACATGGGAATAAAGTGGAATACCTCCAGGAATACATACATTAAATCAATAGAATATATATAAGTAATAGTGCCAATCCATGGGTCTTACATGAAGTAGTAACCTTTCCGTGGTTTGTGTCAAAATGGCGATAGAATTTGCAAAATGTATATGAAGGTAAATGTGCTTTTTTGTAAATAATGATCATTCTTATGTTTCATAAAATAGTTTTTGTTCCTTTTGCAAAAATATTGTGGAAAAAACTGCTGTAAAAACGTGTTTTAATAGAATGAAATCTCACGTTAGTTTTCAGTTTATACGGTAGAATCGGAGATAAACACGCGCTTTGCAAAAGATAATTTTCTTCAGTGTAATTATTTGGCAAAAATCATGGAAATATCAAAAGCAATAATACTGTTTCGGTGTTTCGATGTTTCGTTTCGGTGTTTCGGTGTTTCGTTTCGGTGTTTCGTGGTTTAGTACTGCCCCTTCGTTGTCTGTTTTTGTGTTTAGTGGTCATAGACGGTTTGTGTTGGAGAGTGTAATGGTATCCAATTTCGTAGAGAGCTTTTTTGGTATTGGGCTTGTCAAATGAGATTCTGTCTAATGTAAGAGGTGAAAGTTGTTTGTTGATGACAGCAGGTATCCTCATTGTGATCAGTGGATGATTGCTTTTGCAGTGTACGTATTGTAGTCTGGTGTTGGGCTTTGTGTAGGCTTGCAAGTTGCTGTTGTTCATGTTAAAGTGACGTCCAGGAAGTTGATAATTCTTTTGTTTGCTTCGATGGTGATACGTAGTGCAAAGTGGTTGAAGGTTCGGCAAATTTCCTTCTTGATGTTTTTGGTGTCTCTGGTTGTGGTGTTAGTAATGGTTAGTCAATCAACTCTGTGAAGTCCTACGTTAATGTCGAGGTCTTGTAACTGTGAAAGGAGGAGACTCCCCACCATCTTGAACGTTTCGGCTCCATCGTAGCTGCCCATACGACGGCACCGAAACGTGTGAGGTAGTGGGAAATTTCCATCCATCACAGTTACAAGATCTCAACATCAACGTAGGACTTTGCAGAGATGATAGGCTGGCCATTACTAACACCACACCGAGAGACACCGAAAACATCAAGAAGGAAATTTGCTGAATCTACTACCACAACATACTCTGCATCTCCATCGAAGCAAACAAATGAATCATCAACTTCCTGGACTAACTTTCAACCTGAACAACAGCAACTGTTAACCCTAAACGAAACCCAACACCACGCTGTAAAACGTACACAGCGAAAGCAATTACCCTCTGAACACAACAAGGAACATACCTGTTGGAATCAACAAATGACTTTTTTCTCTTTCACTGGACAAACCTTCCTTTGACAAGTCGCCCCATATACCAAAAAGCCCTCTACGAAAGCGGATACCATAACAATCTCCAATACAAACCATTTATGATCACTAAACACAAAAACAGACTACAAAGCAATATATTTGGTGCAATCCTCCATTTAGTAAGAATGTCAGAGCAAACATTGGACACAGATTTCTTTCACTTGCGATCAAACAGTTCCTCAAGGATTGCATCCTTCAAAAAAATTTAACCATAACACCATTAAGATATATTACAGCTGCATGATCAACACTAAATAGATCATCGTGAGTCATAACAAGCTCATTTTACATCCATGAAAGAAAAACTGACAAAACACAAAAACACAGGACTTATCAAAAACTTTGTGGTCACAACGCTATTTGTTGGTTTACAATTGAAAAAATCAATGAAAATCATTGATCCTCACCTATCCTCCTCAACATATAACCAAATGTAAATATTATCTGTACTTGTTAATAAGGAGGTACAATAGACAAGTAAGCCATAACTTAATTTGTGATGAAATCCAATATATAGCAAGAACAACTTTATTTACAAAAGGCCAAGGCCAAGGTTATTGGAAGCTCAACTGATGGATCCCAAGTCAAACACAGGGATCCCAAATACTCTTACATCATCCCCCTACAAAGAGGAGACAACATAACATAACAATGACATAAATCTATGACTTGTACAAAGTAAAGTTCATAGTTATTATTATTCAAGTGTTCTTGTGTCTCAAAAGTCTTTTTTCTGAATGTTCTGGGTTTCCTTCCTATTTCCATTCCTTGCTACATTGCAATTGACATCTGAAATCTTCTCTTTAGCGATGTCATGCTTCATTTCCATCAGGATGTCACTTTGATCTCCTGGTACAACAACTGCGTTAGCATACCCAGAGTCTGCATCATAATCACCACTTATCGTTTTCATCCTATCCAGACTCGACACCTACTGTCTCTCCCTTTACACTGTTTATAGACCGTTCTGACATCTCATGACTCCTCTAAATTCAAAGATTCCTTGTTAAAGTTTGGAGAACCAAGGAAATGTCTTACTTTTTTCCTGCTCTTCAATTTTTTGCTCATAATTGAATAATGCATTGGGCCGAACGAGCTCTGAGTTTTTCTTTGAGGTTAGCCTAATAAATAATCTTGTTGCCGTTGATTTCCTTAAACAGTGAGATGTTTGTCGTGGTAAATGGGCCTTAGCACATAAATCTGGCAAAATATTGTTAAATATATTGTTACCCAACGGTATTGCACAAAATTTGAAAACTTTGGGGTTTGCATGAGGTCTAAAATAAAATGCTTGTTGTTACGACGACTAAAGTAACGTTTTTTAAACCATTTAATTTTACTACAAACAATGCGATCAAAAGGTCTTTACACATAAAAACACACACCGATAACGCCATGTGCACGACACGGCACACCTGCGCATGACTCTGGCACAGGGAGCCCAATAAATCTCAATAACACTTGTATTTCATTTCCTAGCATTCTTATTTGCTCAACATAGGTGGCATAACAATGCAAGGCATACGATTCAAATCTTTGCCTTCGCAACAAACATGGCGGATATGGATAATAACCGGTCGGGAAGCACATATAACCAATCAGATTGCTCCATTTGCTAGTGTCCAGACTCCAAGATTCACGGTCATGTAATATTCATATAAACCTTGACGTCTTAAAGTGTTACATTATTCAATAACAAATTGTAGAACATAACTATGTATAACTATCAATACTGATATTTTATATTTCTTCCAATTTTGCATCCAGTTTTTTCAAAACGTTTGACTTTTTGAACGTAATCCATTAAAACACGCCAGTCATCAAACTTAAATTTTTGTTTCCAAATGCAATGGTTTACATGTCTAAGATTGAGAATCAAACGTTTCTTGCCCGAAGGCTGAACAGAAACTGATAGCGGGTTAACTGCATGTGGCACAAAAGGAACTTCTACAACTGTGTGATTCTCTAAAGGTTCCGAAATAGCAGTATGAATGAAAGCCATGTTGTCCAAAGCTTATTTGTTATTATCTAATTGCACCCTCGTAGGGATTTCCACAAAAGGAATACGATAACCTTGACTGATTACTTCTAATGCAAAACTATTAGCATTAATAAATTTCCATATTCAATATTATTCTTGAGCCGACCTTTCAAAATAGGCGGCACTCGCCCTGTTTAAAATAATTTGAAGTTATTCATCTCATGACATAATTCTAGACTATCGTTAAAATCTCTGAATAACTGCAAGTTCTCCAAACTATTCATGGTAATGATATATATATATATACCGTTCACAATGTTCAATACCTTAGATATTACCTCCCACTCTGTTGCGTGAACCATTCGATCCTTGGTTCGGCTTTGATTTCTTGCTGTCAACTCTCCCGGTTAATGCTTTCTTCACAGTTTTGATGTGTTCTGACATGTCAGTGTTGAATTTGTGCTGGCGCTTGTACCCCTCATACTTGAAAGAAACCTCGGCTATTTCTTTTAGTTTTTGTGCAACAGAGTCTGTAGAACGTAGAGGTTCTTCTTTAAGATCGTCTTTCAATGAAGACAGTTTATCCAAATAAGACTTAAATAAGGAAAACGTTGCTGCTATATCCGAACCAGGTGGATCAGTGGGACTTTCTGTAGGGTTATCGTCGGCAAGAAGGGCTGCTTCCTCGTGGTGAACGTTCTTATTAGTTTCAGTGTCGGGCATAGTAAGAAGACACGACGCAAGAGAATGTTGGATGTGAATGAATGTTAATAATAATAATAAATAATAATAATAATAATAAAAATAAAAGTCGAGTGCGTATGGAAGTGGTTGCCCAATCTTCCGAGCCAGGGGCTCATGTTAAAAAACGTTCGACAAATAATAAGATAATTAAGATATATACATAAAATTAAAATTTAGAATATGAATATAAGAATGTGAATGTATTAATTTAAATGAAAATGACACATCAACATTAAAAACAAACAAAAGAAAAAAAACACATAAGAAAAAGTTAAAATACAGTAAAAAGGGTAAAAAATTGGTACATAATATATACACAAGACAATGATTTGTTATGGTCATGTTAAGCATGACATACACGTACATCCCTTAAAAACTATTGAGTCTAACCTATTGCGAAATTCGGATGACGTCTTGCTAATTTTTACTGAGTTAGGCAAGTTATTCCACATATGAGATATAATATAACTAAATGAATTATGCATAAAAGCACTATTATAAGACTTCTGTTCTAATTTATGACTGCCTCTTAAATTATAATGAGACGTTCTAGGGTTAAAAAGTTTTGTTATGTAAGACGGACCTGAGCCTTTTAAAGACTTGTGCACTAAATCTAAAGAGTAAATACATCGTCTACGTTGTAATGAATTCATGGATGCTAGATTAAGTAATTCATCATATGATCTATTAGATCCTGCTTTAAGCAAAGATCTCAACCCATATTCATTTAGCAGATTCTAATTTTAACTTTAAAGATTTACTTATACCTAAAAATAGTGGGCTACAATACTCTAAGTGTGGCAAAATATATGCTTTGTAAAGACTAATTAAAACATATTTAGGAATTAAATTCTTGATACGGTTAAGAGCTGCTATTTTAATTAATCTTTTATATATATATACGTGTCTCTTGGTTAACAAACCGTTAACTCCCTTGACAAAACATATTCCAGCACACTCCGTGCATATGTTGCTTAAACCATGATAAATACATTTACGCTCGTCAGGGGCATTCTTTATAGCATGCCGCATCTGGAGTAGGTCAGATATCTCGGCCCGAGAATCAGGACATTCGCTTAGCCTTTTTTTTAATAGACTGATAAACTTCCGCTGTTTTTTTAGCTGTCTGATACAAGTTTCTTCGTTTTAGCAGTAGTACTGAGCAATTCGTTCATTGACTTGGCTTTTTGGCATTTTTTGTATTACTTCCCTTAGTACAGCTGTCCAGCATTTGTCAGAAGTTCTCAAATAAGCTTTCATGACTACATTTGTTTCGCCTTCTCCAACCTTAATTCTCATTCTTGACTTTCCATGGCCAGGCAGATAGGCTGGTACAGATGTTGAAGTGCCTTCAAAGTCTTCAGTAGCTGAGCTGTTAGGCTCATGATCAATTTCAAAAGCTCGCTAGATTGACATGGTTGTTTGCCAGTAGGAAAATGTGAGAATTAAATGTGTCAATTATTATTTTTAAGAAAGGGTCTAAAAATTTGAGAGGAAACTATCGCCCGATCTCACTGACTAGTATTGTATGTAAGATCTGCGAGAAAATTGTTCGCAACAGAATTCTACACTTCTGGCACGACCTCAATCTCTTCAACAAAAATCAATTCGGTTTCCTAGAGGGAAGATCCACAGTCACGCAGCTCCTGAGCTCTGTTAATGACTGGGCCAGCTCCAGGGACCGGCGCATACCAACTGATATTGTGTTCCTCGACTTTGCAAAAGCTTTTGATAGCGTTGCACACGAAAGATTACTACTAAAGCTATACGCAAATGGTATTGATGGCGGTCTCCTTGACTGGTTTAGACAATTTCTAACAGGGCGCATTCAAAGAGTCAATATCCGCGGTACATATTCTGATTGGTCTCCAGTGTTGTCTGGAACACCACAAGGAACAATACTGGGAGCCATTCTTTTTTTATTGTATATCAATGATATCACCGATGATATCACATCTACCACCAAACTTTACGCAGACGACACCAAGATTTATAGAGCAATCATCGATGAGATCTCTGACATACAAGCATTACAGTCTGATTTAAACAGTCTTAACCGATGGGCCAATGATTGGCAATTGAGATTCAACGCCGATAAGTGTGAATGCATGCGAATTACTCACTCCAGAGTTAAATCCACAACTAACTACACTTTAGGATCTAATCAGCTGAAGGATGTTGATCACTTTAAAGACCTTGGGGTTATCATTACACGTGACATTTCCTGGGGGACACATATCAACTCCATAGTCAGAAAGGCTAATCAAGTATTGGGAGTCATCAAGCGCTCAATTGGTACAGCCAACAGGGACATTTTCAAAATGTTGTATACATCCTTAGTCAGGCCGATCTTGGAGTATGCTGCACCCGTATGGAGCCCTCACCTCGTAAAAGACATTCATGCATTGGAAAAAGTCCAGCGTAGAGCATCTAGACTTGCCTTAAATCAAAAACAGGGAGAAATGTCTTACGAAGAACGTTGTGAAATTCTGGACTGGCCTACACTCGCCATTAGAAGAGACTACTTATCCTTAATCGAATGTTACAAAATTGTCTTCGGCCTAAACCATCTTGATTTTGATAACTATTTTAGCTTTTCTAAATATAAATCAACGAGAGCCAATCACCCATATAAACTGTATTTGAATGCTGCTAAAGTAAACAGTTACAAATTCTCCTTTTTTATCAGAATAATTAAACACTGGAACTCACTACCGGCTCATATTGTACAAGCAAATAGCCTTTCAGACTTTAAGAAGAAATTGAAAGATCATTTAGGCATTTAACTTATTTTATTTCATCACTATTACTATTTATTTATCTTTTGTTATTAAGCTATTACACCTAGCTTTTATATATTTACACAATTTTTCAATTAGTCGTTTTATGTCGCTTAGCTTAAAGTCGTTTATCTGTTAGTAGTTTTTTAGGGAGTTTTCACATAGGGCTAACCTCTTAACTTCCTTTTCATGATGCCACTTTTGTTATTAATGTTCTGTATTGCTTTGCTACGCTTAATTTATCTTGTAACTGTCACCTTTAAT
Organism: Diadumene lineata; assembly: GCA_918843875.1. Taxonomy (NCBI): domain Eukaryota; kingdom Metazoa; phylum Cnidaria; class Anthozoa; order Actiniaria; family Diadumenidae; genus Diadumene; species Diadumene lineata. The sequence continues at coordinate 6,161,961 of OU974081.1, read as the reverse complement.
TTGCATCTTGAATAAACCTTTATTGTATTGTATTGTATTGTATTGTATTGTATTGTATTTTTCGTTGAGAAATGGCTTTTGTTATTGTACTCACAATATCATGCATGCGATACAAAACAGCCTGCATACTAACATGACTTGGCTTCAATCTACAATAGTTTTCACTATTGTTTTTATTTTTTTGCATATCCTATTACACGTGAATTGCGATGCATCATTGTCTTGTTTTTTGATTAGGTATTTTCAGCTCAATATTGCTTCAAACATGGACGATTACATTGAAAACATGTGAACAGTCATCAACATGTCCAGCAATTTACTACACTGCACATGGATCAAAGACAACTACAAGCGTTTCGTACATATACTTTGGCTATGATGCCTGCAATTCAGTTTACGACCATTGTTCCTCAACCTGCACTATTATTCAATGTGAACGTTCATCTTGCAATATTGGTCAATCTTCTTTTTTATTGACAAATTTGATAAGCACTATACGTTCAATGTTAACTCTAAAAGATCTGTTTTTACTGATTTTCGGAGGTCATGATGTGTACGCTATGATTAGCCAACAGCAATATTTGTTTTGGCTAAATATGGGAGAAACTCCAGAATCTCTTGTTTACTGTTGTTCATCAAGTTGCTTCTCATCTTTCTCAATGTGGCCAACTTGGTCAACGTATCGGAAGATATGAATTAAGTATGGTCAACAAAATTTAACTGGTATTTCTATGGCTTCAAAAATACGCCCACCTAGACACCTTACAATACTTTTTGACGTCGGTCCTCAAACCGTCCAAGCATTGATATTTCAAGGCATTCTTGTGCTTTGAAGACACTTTCGTCAAAATGTTACATGGCCTAGCATTCGAGAATGGCATGGAATGCGTAATGTATGGCGTGAATTTCCAGATGCTCTTGGTAGCATTGATGTAACTCCTCATGAAATACGTATTCCTTCTAATAAACCTCAGAGAAAATTTTACAGTGGACATCAACATTACCATCTGTTGAACAGACAGCTGATCATTGACAGTCAATGTGACATACGTTTTCTCCAAGCAGGCTTTCTAGGGAGTAGACATAATGCACAGACATTTCGTTTGATGGATTGGTTTCTGAAAATTGTTTGTATTTTTTTCTCTTTTAAAGATTTCTTTTATTTCAGAATGTCAATTCGTACTTAAATGAACACATGTAATGCAATGTACATATAGTGCTATTTTGTATTCCTTTAAGATCAATGTATATATGTATTATCAAATAGAACAGGCGATGGAAAGTGACAAGAGCACGAAAGAAGTGATGTGAGAAGAACAGACTGAAAGTGAGTTCTTCTCCTCACTTTCCCATTGATGGGAGTCTTTCGTGGTTTTCTGCTGTACATGTCGGCCAGGTATCATTAAGGTAGTCTTGGGTTCTCTTGACTGAGCGTTCTACTAAGAGTAGTAAATACTCATCATCTCGCAGAATGTTACCAGAAGCTCTTTTACCTCGTGTAAGTTGAAGAAGTGCTCTTCTGTAGTCAGTGCATCTTAGTTTTTCTTTATTCAGTGCAATGGAAATAGTCTCCTCAAGCAATATCAGTAGGTCAACATCATTTATGTGGTTTGGGAGTTCAGCCAGCTTTTGTGCAATACTATTCAGGTAGCAGTGAAGGAGCTCAAAAAAGAGGACTTCATAATTATTCAAATGTAGACCAGAAAGTGGAGCGTTGTCACCCTACAGAATATGTGAAGGTGTTTCTTGAAGGTCTGCTTGTAGTCCTTGTGTGCTCTTATTTCTGGTTTTCAGCTCATCTCTTAGCTCTTGGAATTTTTTCTATTTTTGTTTTTAGTTTTCCTCGATTAGATCTGCAAAATCTGGAAAACTTGAGGATGCATGTCTCTTTTTCTTTGCACTCACATCACCAGCATCCCTTTTTGTGGTTACTCCAATGGACGACTATGACCCTCATCACTCGGTTTTGAACTCTTTCAAGTCTGTCTGATAATCCATTGTCACAGTCATGCCATATTATGCAGGCATAATCTAAGATAGGGGTGATTGTTTGTTTGTATATTCATAGTAAGATCTTTGTGGCCAGGAAGGAAGTCTATTAAGCGGAGAAGCTTTTGGTGACACCTTTTATAATAGTGTTTACTATATGACTTTCCATGTTGAGTCTGAATCTATGAACAGACCTAAATATTTGAATTCATCAGTTATTTTTAGCTAAAATGTTTGTTTTTCTAGTAGACTTTGTTGAATGTCTCAACCAAACGCAAGTGCTTTGTGTCCTTCCAGTGTATGACAAACGATATTTACTTTTTTCTGCTTTAATTTTAATTATACGATTATTGATTGCTTTGAGAGATTACGCTTCTGCGTGGGACTGTTCATACTGTTCGGTGGCTTTTTCTGTGTCACACGCTTTTAAAAATGTCATGGCTTCATCATGAGCGGCTGTTAACATGTCTATGCTAGATTCAAGGATCTTACGATTTTCAAGCAAATACCCGACATCGATAGAATCAGTGGTGGCAGAATCACCGTTTTGCAATTGTTTTTGTAATGTACGCAAAGTTTTGTTCTTTTGTGGCTAGAAAAAAGATCCCTTTTAAATTCTAATCACCTTTTGGTTGGTTTTCGGGATTGTGTTTCTTCCATTGTTTTGTATGCAATTTGAGCCTGGCAAATCAATCACTTCTTTGGAAGTATTTTTGTCCATAATTTCATTTAAATGTTCCTTTGTATGTTCTATTAAATCGATTTTCTTGTTCTTTGGAAGAGTTATTACTGTGAATGATGCTTGGATTAAATGGACTAGCGGGGCAGATCACTGAGCCCATGTACATGGATTTCTTTCTTTTTAGTGTTATTTTTTTAATTAGCTTTTGCATGCCGATTTCATATTTTGCAAAATTCGGCATCTTTCCGTTGTTTGACACTTAATTAAGCAAAGTATTTGTACGGTTCTCTATCTTACAAATTGACTACCATAAAATACTTATATCAAAGCCATTTCATCATCATTTGCAAATTTCACTTCTTAGAAAGTCTTCTTTTTACATTATTACTCTTTCTACGACTGTTCATTTTCAACTCATACACCAAAAACTGCGGTAAAGCAGTGAATCGAAATTCCTTCTGAAACATTGATTCAAATTTAAAGGTCTTTAAACAATCTGTAAACCACCTTTTTTCTTACCCCTAAAGGCAGTGTCATTTTAATATATGCTATGCAAATGTAGATTAAACTACAGTTTCACCATACTACAACATAGATATTGCATTAATTAATATCTTTATTTTCGGTCCCAGTGCAGTAAATAAAAGCATTAAGACTCATTCACTTTCATAAATATGGTGGCTCTTAAAAGAGCCTTGTTTAGCGACATCACACCCTCACTCCATTCAAGTAGCAGTAGCTTTTGGTATGTATGTCGTGAAATAACCATTTGTTCTTTTTATTTTCACTTCTGAGATGTTCCCAAATCCATTGCAGTTGTGATATTCTCTTTTTTGACACTTGTTCCATCGACGATGCAAGTGACGATAGAATCCACTTTTGTGCAATACATGGTTCACAGCCATTGCCATAGAGGAATAAAAAAAACTGGAAGGTGCCTTCATCTGTAATTGGCTTCTGCCAAAACATAAATACCACTGGTTTCAATGTGTTGTCAAGCTTGTTTTGGAAGTCATCGATAAATTAAAGTTCTTTTGGATACCCAGAACATAAAGTGGTACATTCATGACAAGTCATAATTAATTTGTAACAGTTGTAAATCAGTGCCCATTCCTTTACTGCTAAAATAAACAATTATACTTTTTGTGCATTAAAGTGATGTTACATATGCTTTTACTTTATCAATCAATCAAAGGTTATTCCAAGTATTCCTGATTCATTCACTCTCAGAAAATGGGGGTTAAATCACAAGTTCTAACATTTACAAACTGTTTAAAAACAATCATTTTATCTTGATCACATTGCTACTCTCTTTTTTGAGAATCATATTATGTGTAATTTGGTTTTAACTTCAGTGAGTTTCGAGACACAGAGTAAACCATCTGAGTTTCCGAAAATGTAGTCCATAATGCGCTAATCTGCATTTCATAATTATACTTCCTTTCCAATACTGCATTTATCCAATTACATTAATCAACATGACTCCATTCTATGAATCCCAATAACATTATTAACTATTGTAATGGTACCTGTGATACCAGGAAATTCCAGTGTTCCCACATCTTTACAGGAGCACACTTGCCTTGCATTTTTCATATTGCCATCTATTACTAGCACATCTTTACATCCTGGGATGATCTAAAAATCAATTTTTCTTATTCATTATTATTTTTCTATATTCAACTAGAACAAACCTTCTGGTTCCTAATTAAGCAATATGTTTGTAACTAACTGGGAACAATTGATCAATACCAATCAGCAATCTATCTATTGATAATGATTTATTGTTCATTTCAATGATAAATTGCTATCATTAAAATGCACCAGGTACACTACAACTAACAATATTTCAAGCAGCCAATAATTCACATGTTATCAATATTTAACGTAGCATTAATTCTATGTAACTGATTAACACCATTTAACATTTCAACAATCTCACCTCCTCATTTTTTGACAAATGCGTCATAGTATGGTTCACAGACACCTTCAACCGAGTCATTTTTATTGCACGGAAGGTGTGACAAAGGAATGTTGTGTTTTCTCACAACTTCCAAGGTACCAAATAGAAGGAAACCTTCTTCAAGTCTCCGGCGATCCAGTTTATTACAGCTGTGAAGTAACATCTCTAAGTCTTCACTGGTGTTTCTAATAGAAATGATTTACATTAATTATATACTAAGTTCTAAATAGATTGTTTGTTATATATATGTTCCTTCATTAAGAATTTCTCATTTTAAAATTTTATCAATTAAAATTAATAAATTCTTATGAAGATCTAGCTAGATTTTCCGCAGCATTTAGTAACTATACATGTTGTTGTTGATATTAAACTTAGTTGACAAAAAGTGTTCGACAAATTATATTCAACTTTATATCCACACACCCGTAGCTATTTATCGTTATTCATGAAAGTGACACTCCTAAGAAAAATGCAAAATTCACAACAACCCTCAATAAAAAATACAAAAATTAACAACCCTCAAGAAATATCAAAAAAATTACAACCCTTAAAAAATATACAAAATTCACGTCAAACCTTAAGAAAAATAAAACAAAAATTCATGTCAGCCCTTAAGAAAATCGTGCATTATTAATAAATTGAACAAAAAGGCGTCTATCATCTATGATATTGACTGACGAAACTTTTCACCAGAGCACATGTGTGTACTGTGTAAGTGGCAAACAAGACTGGCTTTGAGAAGACTTCAAAATTTCAAACTCAATCTTATAACTTACCTTTTACAACGCTTGCTTGATTTCTGTTTTATAGAGCGTTCTTCATTCACTAGGTAACCAAAACTACTGTTGTACGATGTAGCGTACGTCGAGAAAGGTAATGCACCAACAACAAGCAAATTAGCCATCTCTTTCAATAACGTGATGTGGATAGCAGTATCTTCGAAAATAAGCAAATATTCTAATTCTGTGGCACATGTGTCATACTCTCGTATATCATCACTATTATAGTACCCAAAATGTTCGTAAATCTGGCAAGACCTGCAAAGTTTTGTAAGTCTTGTGCCAAGGATCGTTCCATGTTCGGCATGGTAACTGACCACCACATGCAACTTTGGATCAAGGAACAACTTTTTTTCCGCATTTACGACATTTTTGTCTCTCCTTAACTAACACAAAACCCACGGCCGTACCATTTTTCAATCCCACATCATGGGACACTCGAAGTTCTTCTCGTAGACCATAACCCAAAACAACTGCTCGGTCACGCTTTCCACATTCATGATTATCTCCATTATCATAACTTATTACACTTGACACAAGAGCAGGAATGCCAAGAAATGACGTTCCCAATGTCTTAAAAACGAAAACTTTGTTTAAGAAAAAATCTTCCATTATTTGCTTGAACACATGAAACACACAATATAGTTTTTCAAATTTACACAATATCCTATCTTCTCAACGATTGCACGATGAAATCATGTGACAAACATTTCCGCATCTCATTATTTGTCTGTGATGGTCAGACAACATTTTTTAGGGCTCCATATAGGCAGCTATGACGTCACCCAACTAATCACATCAGAATATATTTGCATCTCTTTATTTGTCCATTTGTGACGATCGCACAACAATTTTAAGGGGTTCATACAGGCATCTATGACGTCATATACCTAATGACATCAGAATATATTTGCATCTCTTTATTTGTCCGTTTGTGACGATCGCACAACATTTTTTAAGGGTTCATACAGGCAGCTATGACATCACCCAACTAAAGACATCAGAATATATTTGCATGTCATTATTTGTCCGTTTGTGACAATCGGACAACATTTTTAAAGGTTCATACAGGCATCTATGACGTCACCCATCTAATGAGATCAGAATAAATTTGCATCTCATTATTTGTCCGTTTGTGACGATCGGACAACATTTTTAAGGGGTTCATACAGGCAGCTATGACGTCACCCAACTAATGACATTAGAATATATTTGCATCTAATTATTTGTTGATTTGTGACGATCGGACCATTTTTAAAAGGCCTTTTTAGCAAAAAAAATAGAAATATTTTGAAGTGTATAATTGTGAATGTGCATCTCTTTAAGTACATTTTAAAGTACCCTTCAAAATGTTGTCCGATCGTTACAACCCGTCACAAACTAACAAAATCTCAGTAATCTAGTCTCCCCTTCAAAAATTTGTTTGTGATTTGTGATTTGTGACGATCCCAAAGACTGGCTTGGACCATAAGACTTTCTAAGAGCTTTCTCTATCACTTTAGAAACTTCCGCCTCGTCCTTATCAGCAACTAACTTTATTAATGAAGATTGTAAAGCCGGGCCATGAATTAGGGGGTGGCTTTGGCAAAGAATTACTTGAAACCAAGCAGCTCCCTGATCTCCCAAATCTTTCGTGCAGTCTACCAGGTGTTCGTATAAGGGTCGAACACGGCCTGTGGCTTGGAAATGATTAATTGAAGTGAGGACAGGGTGGTGGCCACTACCATCTTGCTTGGATTTTTCTTCACCTCTTCAAGTTATTTTTTTCAACTCCGCCACTTCAATTGTTGACTGGGAATAAAAAAATATTGATTCAACTTAGCACATTATAGACAGGCTTGTTCTATTTCTTTCCCCTGTGAGCGCATGCAATGTATTACTTTCTATTTCCTTTCTTTAATTTCCTTTCCTCAGCAAGCGCACACAGTGCATCACGTTCTATTTCTTTTCTTTTCTTCTCTCAGTGAGTGAACACAGTGCATCACTTTCTATTTCTTTTCTTTTCTCAGTGAGCGCACACAGTGCATCACTTACTATTTCTTTTCTTTTCTCAGTGAGCGCACACAGTGCATCACTTTCTATTTCTTTTCTTTTCTCAGTGAGCGCACACAGTGCATCACTTTCTATTTCTTTTCTTTTCTCAGTGAGGGCACACAGTGCATCACTTTCTATTTCTTTTCTTTTCTCAGTGAGAGCACACAGTGCATCACTTTCTATTCTCATCACATTTGTTAAACCCTTTCCTTTCATTATTCATGAACGACTCTACACCAGTGAAACCTTACTTATCATAAAGTGAGTGCAAAACAATACAATAAGCATACTAACATACTTAGGTGAAAGCATACAGTGCATAACACAATTCTCAAGAGAACGTACCACAACACATTAATTCATCGTTCATGAAGAGCACACTAACTAGAAACACATAATGTGAGCATAATTGCAACTAGAAAGGAAATTGCAAAAACAAAATGCAAAAATAGTAGTCGAGGCCCAAAAAGTACAAAAACGGATGAAGGCTGAACTTGATAGGCTTGACTAAGACCACCAACCTTGTGGTCGTTTGGTTGGGACCACAAATAACTACCAACTGGACGAAACAATTAAGAACCTCACCTCGACATTCGCAGTCATACCGGCCATTGACCCGGTGGAACTTTCTATTTCCTTTCTTTAATTTCCTTTCCTCAGCTAGCACACACAGTTCATCACCTTCTATCTCTTTTCTTTTCCATTTCTTTTCTTTTCTCAGTGAGTGCCCCCTGTGTATCACTTTCTATTTCTATAAGTTAATAAATTAATATTAATAATAATTTATTATTATTAATATCCAAAAGGCCTGAGCAGCAGTAACTTGACTATAATTTTGAGGTAGATCCATATATATTTAATCGACATGTTTCGGCGGCTCATTATTTCAAGTTCACTTGTTATCTTGAATTGTTGTTTTACTAAGGGGAGAATACCCATGTAGCATGAAAAAAACTGCTAAAATAAGGTTAATAAATCATGAGTATTGATTTCGTTTAAAAATCACTCATCAATTATTCAGAAGTCTTAGAAGTAAAGTTTTGTAAGGGATGGCCCACACGAAATTTAAAGTATGTTTTTGGTATGTAACTGGTATGTTTTAGGTATGCAAGACGTTTTATAGGTATTTAAAAGGTATGTAGATCATTTTACATACCAGATACATACCATCATCTACATACCATTAACATACCTTACTACTTAAAAAGTTCAATTGATATCTTGCATACCAATTACATACCATCATCTACATACCATTAACATACCTTACTACTTAAAAAGTTCAATTGATATCTTACATACCAGTTACATACCATCATCTACATACCATTAACATACCTTACTACTTAAAAAGTTCAATTGATATCTTGCATACCAGATACATACCATCATCTACATACCATTAACATACCTTACTACTAAAAAAGTTCAATTGATATCTTACATACCAGTTACATACCATCATCTACATACCATTAACATACCTTACTACTAAAAAAGTTCAATTGATATCTTACATACCAGTTACATACCAGTATAATAATGATGATAATGATGATGGTGATGATGATGATGTTAAATAGTGCATTCATCTGATATTAAGTACAATATTAATTCTTATATAATAATAATTACTGAATCAAAGACGTGTTTATTATATATGCAAAAAATAATTTTATTGCTCAAATGTTTAACTGCATAATTATCTTGATAAATGAGTGTTTTTACACGAGAAGGCAACTAAATTATGATCTGATCAAAGAATAGATAAAGTGAGTTTTCTGATAGTGAATGGCTGGTTTTTGTCAGAGTTATGCTGATCGAGTGACTTTTTTCTGTGTGTGTTGACAGCAGACAATGTTACTCGTGATTTGTAGGTAACAAATCATATAATGGTAATTTACTTAAACAAGTTCTTACTCAAAAGGTTTATGCAATATTATAAATATAATATAAATAATTATTCTCTTTCAATTCTGTTTGGGGGAATTCCTACATACATGTTCCCAGTGCCTGTATCAATCAAAAAGCATGATTGTATGATTTGATTGACAAAGATAAAACTCAAATTTCGTTTGTCTCTTTTTACAGGAATTAGGTGTGTAATATTTGCCCTTGGGCCTTTCAGATTTGAAGTTTCCATGACGTTTGCATCATCTTTTTCAAATTCTTCAAGCATGCATATATATTCTTTTACTTTACAATTACATTTAATATTGCAGAATGCATTTGTGCACATTTTTTTAAAAGACACAAAATACTTAATTGATGCATATGCAAGATCACCATCTTGGCTTTTAAACTCTATAATTGTCGAGTTTCTCTTTGCAACTCTGTGATATGATTTACTGTGTATTATGTCTCTGTCAATTTTTAACCTGTCAAATAAGTTGTAGTTAATGTCAAATATGGGAGTATTCCCTGCTGCAATTTGAAGCTGATCTATTTCATCAGGATTTGTGATAGAACTTTTCTTTAGTGTGCCAAGAACATGAATTTTACATTCTAAATCAATAGTCTCTGTTATGTAGCCAACTTCCTTTTTGTTTATCATTGCACTACAGTATGTTTTTACAGGGCAATCTTGCATTTGTTCTAATATTTCTGGAATGTGTTGGAGTGCTGAAACTGAATGGATTATCTGCTCCTCCACATTTTGTGAGCCATGGAAAAGGCTTCTTAAATCTCCATTCAAGTCCTCAAAGAAAAAGCATGAGCATGCCCACAGTGGTCCATTGTTCTCCACACAATCTGTTAGATGTAAAAGCTGGTGTAAATTGAATGTTTGAAATCGTTCATTATACACTGAAGATGCACGTAAGCAGAAGTGTTCTAGAACTGCACGTGCTTTATTAAGATCTTGTGGAGAAATGGACTGTTTCAAGAGAATGTAAATTGCACAAACTAGCAACATCAAATGCTGATGGTGATCGTTTGGTAGAATACCTTGCATGACAGGAAGTGAATAGTACAAAAGCCAAGTACGTAGCTCTGAAGCTTTATAGTGTGTTCGTTCCTCAAGACTTCTTGGTATTCGGCTTACCTGATTTGGTGGTTTGATTGATGCCCTCCGTGCATCACAAATTTTGATACTCCCTCCACAGTACCATGAACTTTTACGGTATTTTTTATCAAACCAATAAGTTAGCAATTGTTTCATAATACCTAAAAGAACAGCGTGCATGTAATCAATTGCAGTTCCAGCTACAATATCATATCCTGGAAACCCAAAAGCCATACTTGTACCGCGCACACCGTTAACTTCTGAATTTTTTTCGCCAGCTTTCTTTTTGTCAGTTGCTGTTTTCGCATCTACAAGGAAATCATCATGATTTCTTAATGGGGATTCCTTTTTTCTATTTTTCACATCAATGTAATTATAAATCCTGCAGTTTCCTTTTGCCTCAGTTCGCACATTTTGGCCTTTGGCTTTGCAATATGGGCAGCCGCATTCCCCATTAAATTGCTTCATACACATGTATAGACATTTTGCTGGTGCATCCATGCTGCTACTAATAACTATGCCATGCCATGTCTCACTTGTATGGATTCCATTTAGTTTACATATTGTCTTGAATCCTTCATCATATAATTGTTGAAACATGTCTTTGAATGGCTTCAGAAATGTAGAAAAAATCGGTTTGGTATAACCAAACCACAAGCCTGCAAATAAGCGACATTTCCGCGAATATCTAAGTCTGGGTGGCAAATCACATATAACTAGATATACAGGCCATATACTAAATGATGAGGATTTAAACAATGCCACACCATCAGTGTTAAGCTGGAAAGATAGGTTATTGGGATTTCTCAAAAATCCATCTTTCTGGAAAAAATTTTGATAATTTTTTCCATCAATGATGTCTTCAATATTAGCAGTTACATTCCTTTTCTTTTTTGACTCTTCATGCTTAAAGCGGTATGTTTTTAATGTTTCCACAAAAGACGGAGATTCTAACATTGACTGAAGTTGACCTATTATTGGAAATGTAATAAAGGTCTCCCAAGACTTAAATTTTCCATTTATAAAGGAGTTCTTACAAAAATTACATTGTTGGGCTGGTAAAGGCTTGTCATTTCCTAAATATATTTTGCATTTTGAGCACAGGTAATGCCATTCAATTGGAGCCTTGATAGATTTAAAATGACTCCAAAGTTTATGTATTGTTTTTACACAGTTGTTTGGTGTTGGACAGTGCAGATATATGAGCACCAGGAGATGACCCATTGCAGTTGCTGAAAGGCTTTGAGCCATAGCAAATGTCAAAATAGCAACAATATGCATGCTAACAGTCAATGGAGAACCAGTGTACAATGGAGGATCAGTACATGATGCTGCTGTGTCCTCGCGGTCATCATCAGTTATTTCATCATTCCACAAAAATGGATCACTTTCATCCTCCTCCTCCTCATCTTTTTCTCCTTTCTCTTCATTATCTTCCATGTCGTCGGTATCAAAAACTGCATTTTCAAGCTTTTCCCAGTATTCATCCCTTAAAAATTCATGAATTATCTGATCATTGGTAATTGTTGGGCTGTTAACAATGATAGGCTCATTACCAGTTGTTAACTCAAATCTTTCAGATGGTTCCTGATGACATGCAGATACTAAGTCAGATACACTACTTGTTTCAAGGAAAGAGGAAGCCATGATATCATTATCAGTATTTGCCAGTGTCTCCATTTGTGGATCTGTTATTTCTGATCTGTTACTGGCATTATGGGTTATTCCTTTCATTTGGGCATGGCCTGCTACTTTTTTGTTATGGCGTCTTCTAGTTCTCTTAGGTACTTTAGAAGGTGATACATCTTCATGTAAATAACTTCTATATCTACCACGCTTTTTTCCTTCTTTATTTGGTTGATTCATTTTTGTAGATGTAGCTAGCAAGCTATGACTAAACCACGATTTGTTGTAAACTTTTCTGACACCAGCTCTCTTTAGAAGATTTAAACACTCACTAGAGGGACTAGTGAATGGCCATTTTGCTTGTAGGGGAGGGGTGGGTGGGTAATCATTTTCTGATCTCTTTGATTTTTCTGGTGAAATGTAATATTGCCAATACTAATGGTTAGATTTTTTAAATCTTTTTAAATTTGTGTGCATCATTTTTATTTCATTCATATCATATATCTGCAGAAAATTTTCTTTTTTTATGTGTGCAAAATCTCCATCTGCCTCTCCCTGACAGATGAAATGTTTTGTCTCTATAATTACTCCTCTGAAGGCAATTAAAGCAAATATTTATTTTAAGACCATGTTTGCAAATAATATTATAATCTGATTCAACTGGCCATGAAAAGAAAATGACAAAATGTTTAGGGAAAAAAAGGAATTGTTACTTGATATTTTAATTCTGTTCCTATTAAGCATTAGTTTTTTATACTTTTATCTTCATGTAATTACATAATATATATAGTGCTGACTAAATATGATTCAAGTTTTCTCTATTAATTCACTGTGTTAACTTGGAGGTAGTATGTACACACAAATCAAATGTTAAAACCAAAATAAAGTATGTACATGAAATTTTATGGATTTTGTTTGGGAAATTATTTTGCTCGCTAAAACGTTTTAACATGATGACTGCTAGAAAATGAAAAGTACTAGTAAGTTCCTATTTTAATTTTTTTACAGATAAATTATTTGTCCAGTATTGCATCTAAGTTACAAAAAAATGTATTATGATAATGATATATGATAATGGTATGATAATACATTGTTTATTGTAAGAATGACATTGTAGCTTAGTCACCTAACTGTACTGGATAGATTTGGTTAAACCAGTTTAACTTCAAAGTGATTTTATGTCTCCTCCAATGTGACATGAAGGATTTATAGGAATTTGGTTTTCATTCTAAACTACAACATTACCACACTAGCATTTTTTCCTCTTAAAAGCTTTATACATTGTATCCACAACAACTTGGGTATGTCAAATGAAACTATTGTTGTTTGGACATTGTTTACTTAAGGCTATTATTGTGTTTTGACAACCTGTTACTGCACAATAATAACTCAAACAATATAAATTACCAACTTATTGACCTGCCTTTTCTTGAAAGCTATTAAGAACAAGTAAGCAGTTTGTATATCGATCACTCTTGACTTCACTCTAAAAAATGGCAAAGTTTGCTCTGGTCTTTTTTTATATGGACTCCACAGTTGTTGTAGTTAAGAAAACTTCATGTGTGCTAAGAAAACCATTTTTGTCTGGTAATGATGTAGAAGTGAAAAGTGGAAAAGAAATATTCTTAGCTAGAATATTAAGAACAAATGGTAAGCATGATGATAACCAGTTAGTTTGATCATAGTTACTACTCTGTTCAAGATTTTATTCTATTTCACTTGAGAATCATGATTACATGTTGTATACAACATTGCAATGCCTTACTGAAACTGAAATCAAAGTTTTACTTAATTTATAGACAATAGGGAGCGCTTAAATGACTTGTGTATAGATGCTTGCAAGCTAATTGACGATGCAGGTATGTTATAACTCATGCACTAATATTTCCAACTATAATTTATCTATCAAATGCTAAAAGATAAACTCATACATTTGAAAGGCTGCAAATACATGTTTTTAGTCCGGTGTTCTATTTATAAATTATTTTATAGGAGAGACGGATTGTGTGGAGGATCTGATAACAGCATTGGAGGAAGGCCTTGGCTCATGCCAGGGCTCACCTGCCACAACCTCGAAGCATGGCCGCGCTCGGAAAAAGATAGACTACAATCTGTTAGGTGAGGCATTCAAATTAACATTGTTTCAAGGGCTAGTGAAATTTAGTGAGATGATTGGATACTGATTTAATTTTCATTCACAAAGTTTCAGATGCTGACTCAGAGGGGGAGAGTTCGAAAACATGTAATACCGGAAAACAAGCCAGGCCTCAGAGAATAGATATAGATTCACAGGCGTTGGAACTGGAGGTAATTATTCATAAATATAGTACGTTAAGTACTGGTTTTAATTCATAAAGAGTTTTTATTATTTTTATTTAATTATTGTTGGACTTTTGTTGAATAGAATTCCCCACTTCTTCCAAAGAGATCGGCATGATTTAAATTTAGTATATAGGATGTAAACGTGAGAGACAAAAAAACCCAATAATTGATTGATTGTCTAGAAAGTATAGCTAGACCATTTGAATTTAGCTAGTTTACATTTAATCAAGTGCTTGCAGACTCTAACATTTTTATATTCTCGATCTGTTATAAATAGTATTTACACATAAAGGTTTTTAAGTCAGTTCTAAATTTTAGGGATGATAGTTTGAAATTTTCAATTAAGTTCAATGCATTCAAATGTTTTCAAATCTGTTGAATTGTTGCAGAATGACATGGACGAAGTTACTAAGTATTCAACAAGATGAACCAATTCCAACTACTAACTTGCAAAAGGACAACCAATTAGAAGGTATATAATATTTAATTTTAAACTTTTAGCCATTATTGAACTGCAATGTGAAAGAATAACACTACAAAGAATTTACAAAGTTGGCAAGGAATTCAGGGCTGCAACAGAAACTATTATTGAATAAGAAAAAGAGATGGATGAGCAGACCTTTTACTTTTCTAAGGGGGTTGGGGGGGAGGGAGGGTTACAGGTGTGTTCCATGCACCTGGTTACAGCTCTGGAATTATAGTGCATGACAGCATATTTAAAGGGGTTGAAAGCATACTGGTGCTATATATAGTTCTGAACAATAATTTTCAAAAGATCATGAATTTTTTAGAGGTATTTAACGTACCCTTGAACGTGGACATTTGGACCATTGATTTTTGCTATTATTTCATGTACATTTTTTTGTTTTGTTTTTGCTTCGAGGTATTCTTATGGTGAAACATTCACCATTTCTGCTGCATTTTTAGGGGTATTTTCTTAAATGTACAATTTTTAGCATTAATTAACCCACTGCATGTGAATAGTAATTAATGCTTTCCAAACCATGCTCACAATGTATGCAACTAATTAGATAACTCACCAGTTATGATATTATTAACACATTTTTTTATCTTTTAAAGGAAAATCTATAAAAAAACGCAAAGAAAATGCACAGAAAAAAAACCCAGAAGGTATGCGAATTAAATTAAAGCTAATAATTATTTTATTATATATAATGACAACTAAAATTTCAATGATGCTAAGACATGTTTCAGCTATTATGCAAAGCTGTGATAAAATTATCAAAACTGTAAAAACAATGCAAAATTTTATGAGCATATACATAATATATTATTGAATTAAAAATGATTGCAGACAAAATGACTATGCACAGCTACATCTATGGTTTATTTATATATTATATATATATTAATGTTAAATTCTTTCTCTAATTCAAATTATGTATAAGGTCACAAAAAGACAAAGAAGTCACATGATAACAGTGCTGAAATCACTTTTACTTCTATTGAGGATACAGGTATAATTAACTTTGTTCTTTTCATTATTAATCATATTACTATAATTTTAGCATTATAATAAAAGTGGCATATAGTATATTATATATAGACCTGCAGAAATAGTTTGTTTCGTTTTTTCTTTCTCAACAGCATCTGGCAGTATTCAACCAGGTGACATGTCAAACAAAAAGAAAGGTTTTGCCAAAAAAGAACCAAAGAAGCGCCCAAACTGCCCTAACCCGGTGTGTATCCAAAGAAGGGAAGAGCTTGCTCTTTTGAAAGAGCAGTATGGATGCCTGGAGGCAAAATTAAAAAAGCTTGAAATGGCTCATCAAGGTATGTACCTAATTTCCCACTTGTTGATCATTTGAGATAATCATATAGGTTCAAGATCATAGTAAAAAATTGTTATATTTCATTAACAATATATATCTTTTGTTGTAGCTGAAATCAAGTTAAACAGCAGCTTCACTGAATGTGCCAATGGTGGGGAAATGAGTGCCGAAGAAGCCAGTGAAAAAAAAGTAAGTGAATGAGCCAAAAGCAGACCCATTTTCAAATGGAGGGTGGCATGTTCATTTGATTTAAACTTAAAAAATATAAGACAGTTAGAATGACTATACCAAGGTTAAACAATTTATTTTTGTTCTTTTTCAGCTCATAGAGCTTGTTCCTGGTAGTGGGGTGTTTTTGAGTCGCACGAAGCTGGCATTGTGCAAGACGGCTGCGAAGTCCAAGTCGTCATTGGCATGTCAGCTTCTGCGAGTGTTCTTCAGCGATGAAGAACTAAAGGGTGGTAAAATTTCCACCCAAGGGAGAGAAGGGACGTTACTAAATCAAAATATTATTGATACAATAAAAGGTAAGCTAATTAAGGGAGTGATTTAGCATAGTCAAAGACTGTGGGTCAATGCATGTTCACATGTTTCAAATCATACACCAAATCATTATACCATCTTATTTCACGATTGACTTTTGAAAGAATAAAAACAAATACTAAATGATAAAATTATTGCAAAATACAATCAAAAAGAGCTAGGCTACAAATTAATAAACATTTAAAAATTAAATTAAAGTAGCATGGGTTATTTTATATCATTCACCACATCATATTTATATGGATATCATATATTTTATTAATTCCAGCATACGTGGGAAAACAAAGCAGCTTGCCCAATGGTGCAAAGAAAGGTGTTGCTCATGCAATGACCATGAGCATAAAAAATTTAAGAAGAGCAGCTCATGATCACCCTTCCAGCACAGAATTTGGCAAGAGCACTGCAGCTAACAGTACATATACTAACTTAAATGAAAGCCAGTCATCAACCGATTCTGATGATGATTATTAATATGCCATATATTATATTATTGACTACTTTTTACATTATCAATGTACAAAAATTATTTCATTAGCAAAATATTATATTTATTATATTAAAATATTGCATTGCCCTACCATAATACTCAAATATACATCAGCCACCTAGACTACCTTGTATAAATACATAAGGATCAAGTTCTATTAACTGATTATAACCTAGCTAACATCATTATACCTAGCTAAATCAGTTGT
Source organism: Diadumene lineata (assembly GCA_918843875.1). Classification (NCBI taxonomy): domain Eukaryota; kingdom Metazoa; phylum Cnidaria; class Anthozoa; order Actiniaria; family Diadumenidae; genus Diadumene; species Diadumene lineata. The sequence continues at coordinate 6,144,531 of OU974081.1, read as the reverse complement.
TTGATTACTTTATAATATGCAAAATGTTTCATCATCTATATTTAAAACTAGAAATAAATATAAACACCTTTGTGTAGATAATTTCTATGTGCGGTTTACATTTATTTTAATGGATTAATTATCATAAATATTAGATCACTAATGTATATATATAGTGATATGTTGTATATAGCTGGTATGTAAGTGGTATATCGCTGGTACCCGTACGAAATCTGCAGCGCTTTTTAGCGCTGCAACAGCGCTTCTTGCAGCGCTTGAAAAGCGCTGGAAAAGCGCGGTAAAATGGGGGGCTGTTTTACCTGCAAATTTTGGCTGCTATTGCAGCGCTTGGCAGCGAAGTTGCAGCAAAAAACAGCGCCTTAGCAGCGCTCTTCAGACGAGAAAAAAACTGGTTTGGGGCTGTTAAAACAGCGCTTGCCCAGCGCTTTGGCAGCTTAGGACAGCGCTGCTGTTGAAAGAAATACACAAGACTGATTGTTTTGATAATATTTATAATTAACTGATGACGTGTACTAGGTATACATGCACATTGTTGTTGAAAGACAGACAATCAATTGTCACGAAAATATCACTCAGTTCAAATACGGTTACAATCACGTAGAAAAATACAGAATAATATATGAAAGTATTTACAATAAATCAATTGTTATTATATTATGGCTTATCTTTCAGCTGTAAATTTTCAGAAATTTTTTCTGAAATTTTCGCTTTTAATTCCCTCGCTTATGACGTACTGTGTTGGCGAAGTCTGCCTTTCTTCAGAGGCACATTGTTTCGCATAAGCTACAAAATACAAAATAAAACAATCATCATTGACTTGTATTAACAACAACAACACATTACAAAATTTACTTTTTTCGTCTGTTAGGAAAAACAGACTGTTAGTTGACAAATATTGAATGAAGAGACGAAGAGTGAGATTTGGATATCTGTTGAAGTGCGCGTGAATTAATTATTCCCAGACGCAACACCGCCGATCGAATGATTTTGTTGCTCGTTGTGATGTGAGTTTGATTTAAAAAATCATTAGCGAGGTCCTTCCTTGCAGCTATATCGGGATTTCTATTTTGTTTATTAAGTATCAGTTCTTCTGCATTTTGGCTCTTTTTCTTTTTACAGGGCTTTTATGAATAATCGGTTTTCTTCTTTGTTGTTTTTTTCTTCGACAATGCCGTCATTTCGTCCATATCCAAATTTTCCCCCTTTTCTGTCTTTTTTCTCTTACGCTTGATTTGCACTCGTTCTGCCAATGCATCATGCATGATTTATCTTGCCTAAAATATGATTGGATTGTCATATATGCGAGCGCGAAAACAGAGGCATGATTGTCATGGCATGCCCTTTAACCCTAAATGTTCGTTGGATATGATACAATTCCGCCTAAACTGCACTTATATGCTTTATAGTGCATTTCAGTCACGAAACGTACAAATATAATGCCAAGTATACATTTTTGTCTGATTTCAGAACTGATTTTTTTGCTAAATGTAGGCAGTTACAAGATTATTTTTACGCATAGGTAGATTAATAACCAACAGATTAACATTGATCAGTTGCACTGGTTCTTACGCAGAGCAGGCTGATACACTGTACCTCACGGCATTTTATTGTTCCGTACATTTTTATTTGATGTATAAAGTAGAGCTAAATAGTTCGATGCTATTTAATAGTTCATCGCGTGCGGTCGACTGCCGCGCGTTGCCGTGCTTTAATGTGATCCAGTCAAGAAACTATCAGGCGACTACCAATCACGTTATAATGAAAATGATATAACAACAATATCTACAAGGTAATAAGGACTTACCTGAAACAGACTTCATTTCTGCTAGGAAATATGCTTCTCTGATTGTGCTACTCCGTTTTTTCCCTCCATTTTACTTGACACATTTGACTTAATCCTTCATCTAAGACAATGTCTTTGCATCTACCACACTAAATTGCTTTTCGTCTAGCCAAAAACTGACTAGTGCATGCATTTTGAACTTTGATGAATATGCGCGAACTAGTAGTCGATCGGTGTTGAAGGGCAATGGAATGATGTACACGGCGAATGATTTGAAAGATCCCGCTCTTTCACTGATGAAGCCTTCTGATTGGGTAAAATAGGTCACGTGACCATAACGTATTCCTTAATGCGGCCTTACCTAACCTCGACTAGAAACCTCTGACTGACTGAAGGAAACATTTTATGTTTTTTTTTTGTTTTCATTTACTAGGCCGTCATTCATGCGACAATGACTGAGGTCGACCGAATCACTTGTGTGCGAAACTTGCAAGTATTGAACTTACATTGAAATAGACAAAAGTGGCGTGCATTGTGTCACTGTTTGTTAGGAGCAACACGCCATTCATGGATAAAAAACGTAGCACCACAAACTATACTTAGCACGTAACAATTAGATTTCACTACTCAAATATAAGCTTGCCCCATTTGTGCAGCAATAAAGTAGTTTACAATGTGAACAGTTTTGGAATTCAAAGTCACTGTACATCAGGTCAAAGTAAAAGCGACAGCAGAGGACTCGGAAGAAAAAGAAAGTTTTACTTAATTTGCATACCGGCAAATGCGCGAAATAATTATATATAGCTAGGCACCTTTCAAAGTTACATTGAATGTCAACTAAATGCACTGGTAAATTATGGTAAGTATTTCTTTTACGCTTATAGTTACCTGATATCGAGCAAAACAATTTACAAGTGTAAGGAAATGTTCTAGCAAACTTACGGTCAAAGAGTGAAGTGATCGCTAGCGAGTGAAATCTTGCATGTGTTGAAAAACCTGAGGTATAGACCAATGTACTTTATATTTTAAATACACAAAAGGAGAAAAAGAATTGATAGCAATTATCGAGCTAAAATGAAATGGAAATTCGCGAGCTTGTAAACGCTCAGCACAATTTGCTAAGAATATATTATGTTGCAATCACGCTGGATATTTCATTTACGATACTTCATTTACATTTCTGTGTTTGGCAAAATTAAGTGATTGAGTTCAAAACGCTTTCAAAGGGCTGCTTATGCGCTTTAATCAAGCTTAGGGACAAGTTGGTCAGTCGATGTTATTCTTCTAAGGGACGGTAGCGCCATGAAGCGCACTAGCAGCCAGTAATCAGCGTTTTACGCCGCTGGAAATTAGCTGCAATTCGATGCAAAACGCTTTCTTGAGCTGCAAGGCGATTTTACAGCCCGCTGCAAAATGACTTTCGCTACAATCCAGCTTTATTTAGGATGCAAAGTGGCTGCATAACCGCTGTGCAGCCATTTGAAGCGCTGTTGCAGCGCTAAAAAGCGCTGCAGATTTCGTACGGGTATGTAAGTGGTATATCGGTGGTATGTAAGTGGTATATCGCTGGTATGTAAGTGGTATATCGCTGGTATGTATGTGGTATATAGATGGTATGTATGTGGTATAATGCTGGTATGTATGTGGTATATAGATGGTATGTATGTGGTATATCGCTGGTATGTAAGTGGTATATCGCTGGTATGTATGTGGTATATAGATGGTATGTATGTGGTATATCGGTGGTATGTAAGTGATATATCGCTGGTATGTATGTGATATATCACTGGTATGTATGTGGTATATCGCTGGTATGTATGTGGTATATATAACAGGTTATTCATCCTTGATTTAGGTATGTGATGGGTATGTAGCAGCTATACCTACATACCCAATACATACCCTTTCCCCTTTCATATTAAAGGTATGTAAATGGTATGATATGGGTATGTAAAAAGTGGCCAAATTTGGTATTTGAAAGATACCTTTTACATACCTCATTTTGATATGTAATTGGTATGTCCGTGGTATGTACTAGGTATGTCTGTGGGTATGTATTAGATATGCTTGAGGTATCTAGATGGTATTTCATGACATATCTGTTACATACTTGAAACATACCTGTAACATACCAAAAATTCTGCGTGGGGGACCATTAGATATGTTAGGGGGGTTGGGAAATTTATTTTTCCGTTTTTTTTCCCCTATATTATGGCTGTGCACAATATTTTTTTGGCACATCTACTGTGCATTGGTTTCTTTGTTTAAGGCTTTGCTGTTTTTTTTTGGTATTTGTCAAACCCAAATCCCCTCTAATGGTCCAAGCTCAAAGTCTGTAAATGGCTTATGAACTCCAGAAATTTTGACTTTTATTGTGTGAACAACTAAGTTTCAAGTTAAAGTAAATTAGGTATATTATTTCCAATTTGTTGTATCGCTACCCGCCTTTTTAAAACTTTGTTTTCATTTTGGTCATTTCTGAACCGTGAATCAATTACATAGGGCGGAGCTTCGCTAACATGATCTGTCATTGGTTAATCTAAAATAAACTCCGCCTTTGAAATTGATTGACGGTTCAGAAAAGTCCAAAATCAAAACAAAGTTTTAAAACAACAGGTCGCGATACAATGCATTTTGCTGTAATGTGTTTCAGAATGGCATTATGCACTACCGGTATTTAACTTAATATTGGATAATTGTTGATGTTCATAATAAATTATTGTTTTTATTATTAGGATAAAATCTGAGCCAACTATGACAGCATCTGTTTCAGACCAGAGCAATTCATTGATTACTTACTATCTGATGAAGTAGGTTTTGTTGCTTATGAAGTGGTAGAAGAACCACAGCATGGAGCACCAGGTAGGTTGTATAAATTGGCATTGGACTCATCAATGTACATTTTTCCATTCATTCCTTCATTCATTCATTCCTTCATTAATTCATTCCTTCATTCATTCATTCATTCATTCCTTCATTTTTTCCTTCCTTCCTTCCTTCCTTCTTTCATTCATTCATTCCTTCCTTCCTTCATACATTCATTCCTTCATTCATTCATTTTTTCCTTCCTTCCTTCATTCATTCAGTCATTCATTCATTCATTCATTCATTCATTCATTCATTATTTGCTTCATTCATTAATTCCTTCCTTCATTCATTCATTTTTTCCTTCCTTCCTTCCTTCATTCATTCATTCATTATTTGCTTCATTCATTAATCCTTCATTAATTCATTTATTAATTCATTCATTTTTTCCTTCCTTCCTTCATTCATTCATTCTTTCCTTCATTCATTCATTCTTTTCATTCATTCATACTTTCCTTCATTCATGTATTCTTTCATTCATTCGTTCGTTCATTCATTCATTCATTCATTCATTCTTTCATTCATTCATTCATTATTCCCTTCATTCATTCATTCTTTTTATTCGTTCATACTTTCCTTCATTCATTTATTCTTTCCTTCGTTCATGTATTCTTTCCTTCGTTCATTCATTCATTTTTTCATTCATTTATTCATGACTTGTTATGCAACAGAATTAGGTGTTACTTACATTTGTCTCATTTATATTCATAATTTTGATTATCCAGACTTTTTTGTTGTTGGTCCACATGAGCCAGGATAACTGAGGCACATCTGTATTAATGAATTGTGATTTGGTTGTGTGATTTATTATTGTTAGTTGGTTTCCATTCACATCTATTTTCTTCTACAGGCTTCAGACGTCCCATATATTTGCTAACCAAATCTGCTGGTAACATGCCAAGAAGCTAAAGCATGTCATTTATATAGATGTATATAAATATGTATATAGATTAGGAGCTGAACATCAACATTTTCTCTTTGTAACATAAATAGAGGGTATTACATGGGCACGTAGAGATACATAATTTATCTTCGATTGTTGAAAAAATATCTCACAAGTGTGCTCAACAAGAATGATACAAGAATATAAATTTTGTATCCCCAAACACCCATGCAATACAATAAACACCCGCATTTAAGAACCTTGTGGATTGAGAACGTTTGGGCAGAAATTTGCAATTTTAATACCCCTTCAAATAAAGACTGTGTAGCCAAACATGATCAAGTAGGTTCTCATAATATGGGTTACAGCTAAATTACAGGATAAACAAACCACAAATTACTGACACAATATATTCAAAACAGATGAGAATGTACACAAAATCCCAATATAATACAGTATTGTAAACACTACTTGTTACAGTAGTTAAACGTTACAGTAAATGAAATTTATCTTATTTGTTGTATTTGAAATATTTGGTTTTATAAGTGTTGGGGTTTTTGAAGTCATATAAAAACTTGCAGGACGTGTTTTATCAAGTGTAAAAATTCTCACTGTGCCCAAGTTTTTATACTTGATAAAACACTGCTGCTCGTTTTTTATATAGTACTTAAATGGCGGTACAGTTTTAAAACAGTATTATTTTACTGCAATGTTCTTTTTTTTAGAACTAAAACATTGAAATGCTTATCACCATTGATGTCATAGGCAAGTTATCATGTATTTCATTAAACTATAAATTTGTAGTGAGTCTTCTTGAGAAATCAAAATGTAGGAGGTGTTAAGGAGGGGGTGGGGGTCAGTCACTGATCTTATAATATGGTTTCTCATTAATTTTATGTGTCGCAAATTGAGAAAAATAGTATTTCACAAACCACTGCTTGAGTTTTCATTGTTTCCCCCCCCCCCTTTTTACTGAATTACTTGTTACATCTCACCCCCTTGGCCATCCTGTGTACACTGTTGACTGCAACATTTAAATATACTAGTGATTCAAGCACAGATGCAAGTGAAAACTGACAAAAACATGGTAATAAAGCAAGTACGCTGGCGCTTGGTTGTACTAGTGTACTTCAGGGGTGGCACCCCCTCCCCCTCATGCATTAATGCATGAGTTTATACCAAACATTTGTTTTGTGATTTGTCCGGTTTGTAAAGTTTTCCAATAAGTCTGAAGCGTGATGACGTTTTACCCCCGTGTGTCTACACCAGAATCCTTTTCACATTGGTTTTGTTCACTAATTATGACTATTGTTCCTGTATTGGTAAGGTAATAAAAAATTTGAGGTGGGGTGAAACGCCGTCACACTTCAGGGCGATTAGATGCAATGTGCCATAATACCCGTAAAACATAACCGCCCTTGGATGCAGTAGCTGGTTTCCTGTGTCTTAAGGAAATGCGAGATGACTGGGGTCTAGTTAATACTTTCTCTTGGGGTGGGGAGGGGTGGGGGAATACATTCCCCCCTTCCCCCCCAAACCGGTTACTGTTCCGCTGCCCCTGTACTTGCCCTTATCCACATTTCATTTTCACTCTGAAATTCACCCTTGTGCTTGAGTTTAATTTTGCTTACACAGCAAAGCAAGGTTTTTTTAGATAATACATTCTACCTAACAAAGTCTGATGTTTTATAGAAAAGTAGCAAGGGTTTGTAATTTATTACTAATCGGCTTAAAACGCATTGGCACATGACAAAATAAACCACACAATCAACAATTACAGGGTTTAGAGTTTATTTTGAAACGATAATATTATAAAGTTAAAGGAAAAAACAGAAAATCGATGTCGTAAACAAATTCAATCTTCGCAACAGGAAGCCCATATACCGTACTAAACAAGATGGCGGGCTGCCTGTGGTGCAAACTGTCGACGGCGCGTGCAGCGCTTTTACCCAGAAAAAGGGCGCCAAAAGTTTGTCTTTCCATTTGCGATTTGGCTTGCACAACATGGCGACAAATGCTGAAATACTAAGCTCAAAAACTGACAATTTTGAAGGTAATTATTGTGTTTTGAAACTGCAATAGAGATCAAAGCGCTCAATTACGTTTTGGACAGTTTAGCAGTGAATTCTTACAGAGATTCACATGAAATTCGTTTTTTAAGATTTCAAAATGCAAACTTCCCAGGCGGCCAAGTCCTTTATTATGCAGCGTTCATAAGCTGTTTCTCTTCTTTCAATCTTATCGCTAGGTTTCTCAAGAATTCAATGCTGCTTTTTTCTTTTGTTTAAAATAGGATCAGATTTTATTTCTAGATTTTCTGCAAATCAGTATTATAAACTCTCCAGTTTCGCACTGATGTATGCACGACTTAGCTCATCTGCATGCAAAACTCATAACAAACTTGGGATATTGAAGAATGAAATTAAACTTTGAGAACACCTATTGCTATCAATTATAAGCTCGTGGAAATTTAGACAATTCTTTTTTTTATAATTCATGTTTGTTTAGAAAACCAAGATTCAAAAAATCAGCAAAAACAGCAAGAAGATCGACCACAAAAACCAAAGAAAAAGCGACGATATGCAATAAGCGAGGAACTTGAGGTAGGTTTGCAGGGATATATATTATAATCATTTGGATGTCTTCAGAGTTCAAACTACGTTTATTTACATCATTTATGTCCAATGTTTTAGGAGTGGCAGTACAATTCACCCTGGGGAAGGGGATGTTTTTGTGGTGCTATATTTTTCTAAATGCAAATAAAAATACACTAAGAATCACAATATTTCTCTTGATAGCATTTTCAAGTCTATGCTGTAGCAGGTTTCGATTTTACTGAATACTTGTTTTTTGCTTTTGTATGTTCCTAATTTATTCAATTTTGCTCATTTGCATGATATGAATGAGTTACAGGAAAACGTTCTAGTGCATAAACGTTCATAACTCAACAAAATCATGCAAAAATACAAACTAACAAAAGAAAAATGGTGATAAAAACAAACAAACAAAATACAAAGAGACACACATGAACGTACAAGTAAAATGGAAATAGAAACTGGGAAAACCCATTAAGGATGGGCAAAACAGCAAAAGAAGTTAATATTCACAATGTATTTATAGGAATCCACTAAAAAGCGCAAGAAAACGACTGGTAATAATCTATTGGAATCAAATGAAGAGTTTGGTCATCCCATCCCTGATCTATATCCTGAATTGTATGAAACAATAGAAGATATTGAGAGATCTCCTAGCCCAGAGGTAAAACCAATTACAATTACTTTTTCATTTATTCACTTTTCCCTTTTTCTCTCTCATATTCTTTCTATTACCCATTTCCTTGTTTGTTTGTTTGTCTGTCTGTCTGTCTGTTCGTCAGTTTGTTTGTTTGTCTGTTTATCTTTTTGTCTGTCTGTGGATTTGTCTGTTTGTTTGTTTGTTTGTTTGTTTGACTTTTTTGCCTTCGCAGCAAAGCAATGATTTGAAAAGTATGGATAGCCAACCGATTGGAGTAAAGAAAAAGCGAAAAACAGGGAGTAAAGATGGCAAAAACGTGATAGAAGAAGATAGTGAGGTGAAGATGACTGACATCGTTATTGACTTTTATTATTATTGTAACTGTTGTTAAAAGATATTGTAATTACTATCATCGCCAATTACTATCATCATAAAGAAATATGTTTTTCAGGTTCTAAGTAATTGATATTGTTTTGGAATATTTTCAAGGAGCATATAGAGAATTTGTCTGCGCATGTCGTAAGTTAATGGTAGAAGCCGCTATAATCACGCGAAAGAAAAATACCTTCTAAATCCCCTTTAATCCCAATTCACAAAAGCGATACTTCAGCTGTCAAAAGTCTCTGTTCTAACCATACAGTGATTGGCCGTTATTTCCGTACGGCTTATTATAGTTCTTATTCCACATTAGCATAACAATTTGTTTGTTTATAAACATGAGGTATTTGCAAGATTCTGCAATATGGCCGCTTTCACAACAAGACTAGGTTGTCTTTGACTGCCGATCAAAAATTTTGGCCAATACTCTATCGAAAACCAAAAGTATAATACTAATCTACGATTATTAAAGAAAGCATACCAAGGAAAAACTTAGCGGCGCATAACATTTAAGCTCGACTTCTCGACAAATCAATGCGAAAAAATTGACCAAAGAGTAAGACTGACAAATCTTCTCCGTGCTTGAGTTAAAGTTTATATTTAGTGAAGATAGAAGTATATCAACAAAAGCCTGACCAGAAATTTACAAAATTTGGTGGTTCATCTGTGTTTTCACAATTATTTGGATTAATCAAGATCATTCTAACCTAATTTCAGGTTCGGTATTCAAATCAGTCGAAATTGCTTGAGAGGAGAAACACAACCATGGCGTCAACAAATAACGCAATATCACATTTTGGCCAGTATTTCTTAAAAAAATAACAATGCTGTGATGTAGAATATGGTTTGACGACTCGCATCATTTATATTTAGCTTCGGCGCAGCCCCTCAAACATACCACTTATCAAGAAGGAAAGTTGACCAAAACTTGCAAAATGCGCAAATAATCTGCTCATCACTCCACAAAATCGATCCTCAATAAGAAATCATTTTGTACCACACAATTCCCGTGACCTTTGATTGTTAATCTGTGGAAAAAGTTTTCTGTTACTTCTTTAATTTTGGCAGCAGTTCTCATACGAATGCAGTAGGTTTGTGTTTTCTTCTTCGTTTTGCGGACTTTTGCTCAAAAATATTTTGAGATCAAAAACCTCCACATTTGCTTGACTTAGTCACAGCACCTTACAAAGTGATAGACTTTAAGTATCCATTTATATTTTCCTAAATTGAAGATCACTAAGATTGCGATTGGAACTCAAAAGTTCCCCGGTCGTAGAAAAAAATGTAAACATGACCGCGAGCTAAAATTTTCTGACATGCGCAGACAAATTCTCTATATGCTTTTTCAAGGATGAAAAACCCCAACAAAGGATTGGTTCGTGGGTTCAGTGTTGTCGTCCAGAATGTGGTAAATGGCGCTGTCTGAATGTTACCGTGGACGCTCATGATTTGGAAGACAAGTGGGTGTGTGCAATGAACCCAGGTAATCCAACCTATTATATACTTAAACAACTCCTTAACTGGATTCTTTGCAGGTTTATGGCTCAATGGGAATAAAGTAATCCCTTATTTGAAACAATGATCGCTGTACTAAATTTTATTTTCAATGATGGACCCATTACATGGACATTTTCTGCCAGGCCGGTCTTAAAAATCTAAACAACTTATGGTTAATACTTGTATTGACTCTGACTGTTTTGATGATTTATACTCCTTTCTTGTCCCATTAGATGTCAACTTTAATACCTGCGATGCACTACAAGAAGCGTTTGACAGTCAAGACTCTGAGTATGATGTCATCTATACATCATTCCCAGAAGGATCCATTGTCTGGGCTAAAATGGCTGGTTACCCATGGTTAGTGTGAAATGTAGCTAGTATTAAGATTTAAGATGTTCCACATCTGTTGTTTCAAACCAAATGTTTTTGCTAAGTATTTTTGCAGGTCCTCCCCCTTCCCTGTTCCAATGTTGGTATGATCGGTGATGATTTTAGTATGAAATAAAACCTCATTCAACATTGGTTTTGGGGGATGGAGAGGGAAAGGGGGAGATGAGGTTGACTGTAACATTGCCAATAGAAAATTAATAATTTGGTCTAGAATGAAAAGATGTCCAAGAAATTTGTAAACTTAGTGTAGTAAGTGTTAAATGTAAGCCTTGCAGTTAATTTATATCAACCAATCTATATATGAAATATTTTCAGTAGAGTGCACACACTAAAAGTGTGCAACATAAATACCACTAAATAGTGCTATTGAATGCTAACTCTATTGTTTTCTTGTTTTTAATTAGCGCTATTTACAAATGACAAATGTTGTACACTTTTAGTGCGTGCGCTCTAGCATTGATGAAATAAATTGCTGGGGTTTTTTTTAACTTATTAGAGATAAAGTGCACTCTGCCATGTTAAATACTATGGGCTGGTTGAGTGCATGGGAACAATATTAGAGGTTGAGTTAAAGGATGAGCACATAAAAAAAGCATGAATTCCTGTAAACAATGAACGTAGAGTAATCACATAAAAATAAATCGCAGTTACATATGTCAAAAGACCACTGGTCACTACTACATTACTATTTGAAGCCTGCATAACCTCCCTAATATTGATATTGTATGTGTACTTAGGTGGCCTGGTATGATGGAAGACGATCCAGACTATGGTTATTACTGTGAAACAGAAGAAGAAAACAGTAGAATACCTGTAAGTACAATGTGATGATGAACGCACAAACTGGTTGGCTGAAAGTGTGATCAGTTTTGTTCTAGCAATGATAGGAGAGGGTATTTACGATCGTTTGTCCACGGAATCCCCCCCCCCCCCCCGGGTTCACAGTGTACCTGCCCACCTACCTACCTGGCACCTATCTATCCACCTACAAATGTGTTAGACTTGTTCTTTGGAATATGACTTGTTTTGTTTATCTTTTAGACCAGCTATCATGTTGTGTTCTTTGGAATATGACTTGTTTTGTTTATCTTTTAGACCAGCTATCATGTTGTGTTCTTTGGAATATGACTTGTTTTGTTTATCTTTTAGACCAGCTATCATGTTGTGTTCTTTGGAATATGACTTGTTTTGTTTATCTTTTAGACCAGCTATCATGTTGTGTTCTTTGGAATATGACTTGTTTTGTTTATCTTTTAGACCAGCTATCATGTTGTGTTCTTTGATAAAGACGTTTCAAGAGCTTGGGTTAATCACTATAATATCCGTCCTTTCAAGTATAACGACGTAGGAGAAGAACAAGGAAGCGTAAGTAATACAGCCCATAAACCGATGACTCATTATATTATTAAGCTTATTACCGCTGTTCAATAAATGGATGTTCACACGGAAGAAAGACTCAACTGTTTAGAATCCAGCTGCTAATATCATGCATATCAAGCAAGTATGAGATAAGAGAGCTTATTCCACGTGTTAGGTTCCTCATGGGATCTTTTAATTCTATTGTTAAACTGAAGTTATTTCGGGAACAAAACGTGATTGGCCAGATTGCAGAAGTCGCGGTCGCATCGTCAAAACATCTCAAGACAAAAGTGCGGAGATTGTTAACAAGTTTCTAAAAATAGCACGCCGAGTAGAGTCCCTGATAAGCTCTCTTATCTCTTGTGCATATTTGTGTTTTCTCTTGTGCATATTTGTATGTGTGCGTTTCAAGAATGTTCTCATGCAGTTATAAAAACGCCATTGTACAATTTGTTCACTGGATACCATCGTCCAAGATAACACTCCTGTTGGATTAGAGATAAGTCTCGTTGCTGAACCACAACGATATTATAGTTTGAAACCAACGACAAGTGAATCATTGCAGGTTGTTTTTCGAGGGAAAAGTTACAAGAAGAAACTTGACCAAGCAACCGAGCAGGCCAGAGAGGCACTTGTTCTTCCACCACACGTAAGACCAAACTTTTTCATCCCTCCATTATGAGTCGGTAAATTTTTGTACAGTAATCATTTATTTCTTGATATTCTTGTCTATTGTGACTACGCGCTCTCTGTTCTTTTTTATTGGTTTCCATATAATCGCAAACGATCGAAAACAAAATTTCGATTTGGGGGAAACCAACGTTTTTTGATCCTACGACCGTTTCTTGAACGATTTCGCTTGCGATCGTATATGGATCGAAAACGGTCGTAGGATCGAAAAACGTTGGATTCCCTATAATCGAATTGTTTTGCGATTCGATCGTTCTCAATTATATGAAACCAGGCATTATGTGGCGTACAAAGTATTTGGGACCCTGCTCAGTTTTTACCATTACTCGTATCGTTGTACCCTGCGAGCAGAGTCTTCTTTTCTCCCCAACGAGAGAGAGAAAGGAAGGGGAAGGTTAAAGAAGACTCTGCTCGCACGGTAGTATCGTTGCTCCATGTCTCCAAACATGTGTTTTACATTTTTTAGGACCGTCTCAATGTATTTGGATTCGCCAAGAGATATGGTGGCAAAATTGGACGTCCCAAGAAAACAGCTAAGGAAAAGAAACCAAAAGAAGCCAACGAGGAAAAGAAACCAAAATATGACACTAAAGAAAACCTTGAAGACAGTCCAAATAGTCTTGATATATTTATGGGTAACTCTTCTATCATTGAAGCTATAATTTAAACACACGTCGGCTTTTTATTCATATCTCGATGCTTCTCATAATTCACTGCTTCTCCACATGTAAGAACTCGAGGGCGGAATATACACTATTTATGTGTGACCATGGGCTTTCAAATATTATCAAAGCTCTGCCTTGATAGCACGTGATTTAGCACGATTGCACATTATATTTTGCATGTTCTTTGAGACGTACCTTTAAGAGCAGGGATGTTGGGATAGGGACAAATAATAAGTTGATTAATATGAAGAATAAAGAAAAGTAAAAAAATTCAAAGAACAACTTTCATCTATTTTACATATTCTTGCTTCTTGAGCAAAGAACGTGTTCGAATCGAGCTGAAATCCAAAATGGTTGGGAAATTGGGAGTTATTATCTTGAGCTGAAGTTATCCAATCTGAATTTCTCTCACTATAAGGTGAATAATTTGTTTTTTATTTGCATAGAATTAAGCGAAGAATTCCAAGCAAGCGAAAGCAGTGATAACTTTTCACAAGAAATTCAAAAACCAACGAAAAAGAAAACCACTCCAAAGACCAAAGAAACAAAATCGTCAGAAAAGAAAGTGTTTTTAGCCGTCAAGAGCACCGCAGGTAGTTCTAAGGCACCGATAAAGGAACCAGGAACAAAAGGAAGAGGTAGACCTCCAAAGACAGCAGCTGGAGGTAGTGCTGCTAAAACACCTAAAGGAGCCAAAGAAACTAAGAAATCCATAGATATCGAAGAAAAGAAGGAAGTTAACATAGAGCAATGCAGTAGCAATGGTAAGAGCACACGCACGCAAGGTCTATATGTGCGTAGACACAAGCTCAAACACAACTATAAAATTATTTCGCTTGCTTAGCTGTTGGAATGCGCAAAACTGGCTTATTAGCAGTTGTTTGTGTGTGTGTTTTATGATGGGGTGTGGCGCAAGTTGGTTTGATGGATGATGTGATTTAAAGTCAGATTAAGTGATCTACCAAGCAATGAAATTAATTAAATAGTTATCTTTCGTAATACAGTGGACAAAGTGCCAAGCAAAGACACATCTGCTACTGACACAAAGAAAATCACAGAAGAGAAGACATCCATCCAAAACACGAAAGACCAAGATCCAACTGCAACATCGGCAAAGAAAGACAAGATGACCAACCCTAAGAAAAGAAAGTTGAATCAATATAAAGAAGAACAACAACGTTTGGAAATGAGAAACAACCAAGAAGAGACTGAAGCCAAACAAACTAAATCAAATCCATCTGAATTCGACCAATCAAGAAAGACTTCAAATGACGCGTCTAAAAGTAACATAGACACCGATGGAATAGAAGGTACAAACACACTTTGTCAAACACAAAATGAAGCAAACAAAGGCGGGTCTCAAAAAGCTGTTGTAAGTGAAGAGAAAAAAGCAAAAGCTTCCAAAACAAAAAAGAAGTCAGACGCCTCAGCGCAAGATAATCAAAAGGAAAAGAAAACAGCTATACCTGAAAAGACAAACAAAAAAACGCCAGCTGCAAGACAACCCAAGGCAAAAAAGAAACAAAATTTGGATACAGAAACGAAAAACGTTGCAACAACGCACAACGAACACGAAGACAGCACTGAAACCCTGTCGGAGGTTTGTTCTTCTGACGAAAAGATCAATAAAAAACCGCCAGCTGCGCGACAACCCAAGACAAAAAAGAAACCTACTTTGGATGCAGAACCGAAAACCGCTGCAACAAAGTCATGTGCACAGCCCTGCTCGGATGAGAAGAACAGTGAAATCGACACAATGAAGCCTTCTACACCAAAAAAGAAACCAGCTTTATCACAGCCAAAACAGAAGCAACACTTCAATGTTAAAGTTGTTTTAACGAATGACGATGACGAAGAACTGTCAAAAGCAAAACCAAGCACACCAGGCCAAACTAAACCTACAGAAAAGCCAAGAAAGACGACGGAAGGCGAAAAAACCACCAAGACGAAAAAGAGCAACAAAGAAGCTGTTTCTAAAGCTAACAAAAAAACAACTTTTGACGACCAAGACAACAACATAAGCAGCAAGAGCATCGAAATCAGCTCAACCCAAAGTACAAATTCTTTGAATGTCAAAGAAGCAAGTCCTCAAACGAGTACGAAATGGGTCCATGTTCCAACACCAATGCCGAAACTAATAAAACCCACATTTAAACCTCCATCCAAAGTGATGAAAGAGCCAAAGGCGAAGAAAATGCCGAAACTAGCAAAAACCCAGTTCATACAGCCAGGTCCTGCCAGGGACAAGGTGCACGAAAAGAAGAAAGAAGTCACCAAATCAACGAAAAGTGAGGTTGTACCGGACAAAAAAGAGGCTAAAGCGTGTGACCTCAACACAGATCCTGTGCTCTCTGGTAAGAACGTTTGCAATGTTATTCATTTATTTATTTATTTATTTGGTTGTTTGTTTGTTTGTTTGTTTGTATGGGCAAAGCAACAATAACAACAAACAAACAAAAGAATAACGTTTACTACGTAATATAACATACGCATATCACAGATTGAAGCTTGTTCACGTGAATTCTTTATCTAACAGAGGAATTTTCCCCCTTGTTTTTAGATGAAGTAGAAGTTGAGTTAGCAAAACTGGACAAGGATATCGAGAATATGAAAAAGACCATCAAGTCGAATGATGAAGCACTTGAAAAACTTCGCTGCAGTCAAGACTCGCCTGAATTCTAACTTGATTCTTGAAGTACACGTACAAAGAAACTTTTCATATCATTTCTTCTACAAATTCATATGCACCTCTAGCAACCGGTGAACTCGGCTTTGCAAATGTTATGCAAGTGTGCTGAAGAAAACTGGGCTTCCTGTCTCGAAACAAAAAATATATGCCAACAGACACTACCCCACAAACTCTGGACGTCGTCAGAGAAGTCGATGAGAAAACAAGCAAACAAATAAAAGACCAATGGGATGTAAAACGAAAGGAGACGCAAGCAAGATTGAAAAGAAGACTGCTCGTGTAAATTTAAAAACTTGGCATTTCTTGTTTATGAATAATTTAGGTGTAACTTTAATATTTGTTTTGAAAAATAATCAAATTAAATACTGGTTTTCTTTTTAGTACTAGTGTTTTACTACTTCGTGATGAATACGAACGTACTCTGTGGTTTAGGCAACCTAAGAGAGTGGAGGGAGGGGAGGGGGGGACACCACCCAATAATTGCTGTACGGTTATGTACTGAACGATATATGGTGCGGTTTAAAGGCTTTTAAATCTGCAGTAGGGTACTATTTTTGACATTGTCTTATATATGATATATAACGGAAAAGGTCGCTTTTGTTTTCGTCTAAACATAAGCGACCTTAAATTCCCGGCATATATCATAGACAAAATGATAAACATGATTACACACCACAGATTTAAATAGAACGCCTTTCTGTTGGCACAAAAACAACCAAATTCGTTGTATCGCAACCTGACCTTTTAAAACTTTGTTTTTCTGGACCTTCCATCACCTTCCATTCATTTTGATGTTTTTTTTTATCAACATTGACGGGGCTCCTGTGTTTTTCCGCTAACCCAATCAAGGAACGCCTTGCAAACAATGACTTACAACTAAAATAATCGCAGTTTTGTCTCAACAAAAATTTGCATGTTAAGTACAATGTCAAGCGGAAAATGGCGATTCTTTTTGATACCATCTTCGTATTGATAGTTCTTCTCCAGTTTAGTCAATCCATAGATCTAAACGAAGTCCCTGAAGGACACGGCAAACAACTAGGCAAACATCGAGAAAGTGATGGCCATGTTGACATTTTGGAAACAATCCCTTCTCCACAACACTTTTGGGAGCAATACGCTAGTCAAAGAAGACCTGTTGTGTTACGTGGAGTTGCTAAAAACTTCCCTGCCTTTAACTTATGGACAGATAGCTATCTCAAAGAACAATACGGAGATTTAGAAGTCAAACTTGAAGCGAAAAAAGAGAAAGACAAGACTCCTGTTGGTGATCGTGGAGTTGGCCGAGATACTATTGAGAGTTTTTTAAACACATACGTACAAAAGGACACCTACATGGTATCTCAGTTACCAGATCCTTTAGCTAGAGAAGTTCGTGTTTTGCCTTGTTTGATGTGTGGTTCTTTTGCTGAGAGAATTTTGGAAGCAAACCTGTGGATCAGCTCTGGAGGCACGAAGAGTATGCTGCATAAAGACGCAGATAATGCTATCAATTGCCTTCTAAATGGCACAAAAGATTGGATTTTAATTCACCCCGAGAACGAGGAAAATGTAAGTATTTGTTACATTTTAATTATTTTTAGTTAGAGCTATTTAGAAAAAATAATTGTACAACTTTTCTGATGCATGACGTGTCAATTGAAACTTATAAAATTAAGTGCCAACTTGAGGCATGTTCTTGTTTTTTCCTGTTTTATGATTTAAAAGCTTTTGCTTCAGCCAGAGTTTTATTCTAAATTATCGTTATTATCATAGTAAACTGAAGCGGAATTTACTGATATAACTTCACTAATTTAACTGTGCTTGAAAGACGTCATTAAATCACTTATTATTATAAATTGGACATGTAAAGTGAGGTGACTTTTGATACTGTATTGCTGAAAATAACTCTCCTGCAAGGGTTCTACTAATTAAGACAATTGTATATTAACACAATTATTGCAATTGTAAAAGCCAAATTAAAGTAATTGCAAATTGTCATTACTTGTAATTATTATAATAGACCTTTTTTAGAGGGGTTGTGCTTGATCTTTCATACATCACTGACCACAATATTAATAGATTCCCTCATAGTTAGAAAACCTTTGTATTGATGTCTTTGTTTGGTTTCGAGTCTCGACTGTGCACAGGTATATTCATGCTCATCCAAAATTGTGAAATAAGTAGACATACATGTAAACTTTGTCTGGCGATATTATAGTAAGGATTGTTCAATTTTTTTTTTCTTTTGACTCAGCCTTATCCAACAAGGGTAAGCCAATTATAATTTATGAAACAAAAGATTGTGTCAGTACAGTCATGCTTGGAAAAAGTGTACAATGTAATAAGAAGCTATAAAAAAGAGCAGGGGATTGGAAACGAGCATCTTAGACATTATTTGTTTATAAAAATCCAATCTGACCAAAAGAAAGAGTATATCGTGTATAGTAGTAACTTGACAGAGTTTTACTTTTATATATTAGAGAGTTTAAGCAGCGCGACGGTAACGCTAATGGCGACGCCGCAAAACGGAATAGAATGACTTGCACGCGCAGCAATGGCGCGTACTTAAAATCAGTTAAGCAGATCCGTAACGCCAGATTTATGATGTGAAATGTTAGTTTTTCATTTTTGAAAGAAAAAAATGCGTTTACAATCCTTTCTACATATATATCTTCACTTAAATCAGTTAGAAATCATCTATTAATCAGTCACTGGGAAGAAGTAATCAGACGATGAAGAGTAGTGAGAAAGTACCGAGTGACACAAAAATCAAATGCGAAAAAAAACAACTAAAACCTCAAAAAGTAACTTTCTTGCTGGTTTTCGTCGATTGTAAGAATCTAAATAACATTTCCTATTGTCAATAAGTCTACTAGCTTGCATATTTTTATAACAAGAATGCCAAAAACAACAAAATTTACTCGCGTTGAAATTTATGAAAAAACATGAAAATTAGGTTAATAGGGCCAACATTCTAATTCTCACTCAAATCTTTGTTATTTCAAACACCTGTAAATTTTGATCATTAAATTTTATTTATTTATTTAACAAACTTTCACCCTAAAATAATATATGAATAATAAAAACCAATAATAATAAAAGATAATATTACTGATTTAAAATAAATTGAAAATTCTATATACATATAATAAAAAGCAAATATTCGGGTGAGGACGACACAACAGAGCTAGGCTCCAATCAAAGTGCCTCCTAGAGAAATATGTAACTAAAAATAATAAGATAATTAAAAATATTAAAATTTAGAGTTCAAATATAAATAATACAGTGATGAAATTTTGAAATCTTCCTCATTCTGATATGCTCTTTGATTAACGGTAACAGTGATTTTCTTTTCTGTTACCATAACCACTGCACCTTTATTTATAGTCTCCATATCAAAAGAGTTTCCAAACCGTTTCACTTTATTAACTGTGATTCACGTATTTTAAACACTAAATTATTTGAATAGTTATTCAAATCACTAAATGATTCCCAAGTTGGAATTTTTTATTGTTTTGTCAGCCGTCATTATTAGAGAATTCAGGTTATTAGCTTTTTCGCACCAAAAAAATTTAAGATGAAATTTTATTCTATTCTATTCTATTCTATTCTATTCTATTCTATTCTATTCTATTCTATTCTATTCTATTCTATTCTATTCTATTCTATTCTATTCTATTCTATTCTATTCTATTCTATTCTATTTTATTTCATTTCATTTTATTTATTTTATTTTATTTTTTTTATGGTTATTATTATTTTTTATTTTATTAGCTTTTCCATCCTTCAAAGGAAGGCAGGACACAGCATTTCACCAATTACATCGGGCCCTGGAACCTCCGGTTTATTGTCCTTTTCCAAGAAGACATGACTATTTGAAGATGCAATTACAAATTTAAGGCAGCGATTTCTCCTCAATTATTTTAAGACCCTGAGTGTTGGTCTGACAATGGGGACTGAACCTGTGACCTTCTGCACAATAGACCAGTGCTAAACTGTAAAAGCCAACCAGTGCCAGTCTAATATTTGATGTATTTTTTACATAATATCCACTTATCTTCAATTTTGTTTTTCAGATTCCTGTGGCTGAAGGTGACAAAGGATATGGAGGTTTTGCAGTTCTTGATGTTGATAAAGTCAATCTAGTAAAATATCCAAACTTTAAGCAAGTACGTTGGCAGTATGCTAACATGGCACCTGGGGATTGTCTGTATTTACCTTATAGTAAGTAATAATAATAATGATTATAATTTAATTCTTAAACGCATTTAAAAATCTCAATGCTTTTACAATAAGTGGATTAAAAATTATTTACAAAAAGTATATATGAGCGATCGAGATGTCTATGTATATTAGGTATACTAGCTAGAAATTCTATATTTAAATCGAAAAATATAAAAATGAGAAATATTTACAAATAAACGTATATGACATAAATGTGACAAAATATATTGTAATAGTTAAATCAAGATGTTAATTAATAAAATAAATAAATATGTTTTTTCTTAAAAATTTCTATTGATGGTGATGATTTAATGTCACTTGGTAAATTGTTCCAGAGTTTGGGTGAACACACAGAGAAAGCTCTGTCCCCAAAAGTTGTTGTTCTTGATTAAGGCACCCTCAGAAGATGTTGGTTATTAGAACGCAAGTTCCGTTGATTTTTGTATGGCTGAATTAATTCACTCACTGACAGATATGTTGGTGCAAGACCGTTCAAGACTTTGTGCGTAATAAGTAAGATCTTAAACTTGATACGCTTTTGAATGGTGAGCCAATGAAGATCATTTAAAATTGGTGTAATATGATCTTTTATACTTGAAAGTGTTACTATTCTCGCTGCCATGTTTGAAGACACTCTATCTGATGTAGAGTAAGTAGACTGAGTCAGAACAGTGATAATTACATATTCAAATAGGGTACATTCTTCAGCACAGCTGTTACCTATGAATTCCCCACTGGGGCAATTAATAATATCAAATTAAAGTAATTTACTACAAATTAAATTAAAATATCAAACATAATGTACTACAAAAATAAAATTTATGTCAAAAGTAATGTACTACTGACAAAAACAAACTTAAGTACTAAAACACATCCTGCAAGTTTTTTTATAATTACTTAAAAAAACTCAATCACCTATTAAAACTAAATATTATAAATACAATTTTGAAAAAAAAAGCAAAAAAACATTTTAAAACTGACTAGTAGTCATTCTGATCATGCTCATAATTTCTGATGTGTGTCGAATATGCGTCCCACATTTGAGCCTGGTCCTTGAGAGTTCAAGGGGAACAAACTTTCTTAAATAACAGTTTCAATTTGTTGAACCATTTTGGTCACATGATTGAACAGAGGTTACTTTGTACCATGCAAAGTAATCTCATTACTATACGATGTATCTTTATATAAACTTTAAGATACAAATGAGAGTACTATATTGGTATAAAACCTCATGCATGTGACCCAAATTGGACCAGGATTGGACTAGATGCTCATGAATTAATAAATGAGTTTTTTTAAATATTTAAAAATAT
Organism: Diadumene lineata; assembly: GCA_918843875.1. Classification (NCBI taxonomy): domain Eukaryota; kingdom Metazoa; phylum Cnidaria; class Anthozoa; order Actiniaria; family Diadumenidae; genus Diadumene; species Diadumene lineata. Next base: position 6,122,576 of record OU974081.1, on the reverse strand, counting down.
CCAATTAATGTACAGGATTAAATACTGCTAGCATAATTATGTGAATCAATATAATAATAGTTATTCTAATCGATCTCCTAAGCTATGTCTTAGATTAAATGACTAAAATTATTTCTTAAAAAAAAAAACTGACTGAAATTGTAAAATAATGTAAAATTGATATTTCCACAGCTAAAATAAAGAGATCAGGTGATAATAAAAAGGTCTCCCTGTCTAACTCTTCTTTCTACTTTGAAAAATTGAGAAGCTTATCCCTTATATATTTTGCTTTGAACTATAAAACAATAAATTATTAGCAGTAAAGGTCAGTACATACTAGGTGACAAGTCACTGGGACTTCTCCCCGCAACAACAATTTCCCCCTGTCTGTACTAAGTATTTTTGTCAGAAATTGTTGGCGCTGAAACTTGTCACTTAAAATCAGGTTGGAGTGTTGAACCAGTGCACACTGAGTCAACCTGTCTTGGGGATTGCTGGGCCTTGTGTGTACCAACCTTAATGCTCTAGCAACATATGGTGTCACAAAAGTTGTCAAGCACCATTTTACAGGTTTTGATCTAAGGTTTCTACAAGCACCAAGTGATTCCTAGCTATTGCAAATAGTTTAGCTATACACCAGGGACTGCTTGTACGAAGTATGGATAGCGCTATCCACCGGATAAATCCCTATCCACCGGATAAATCCCTATCCACCGGATAAATCCCTATCCACCAGATAAATCCCTATCCACCGGATAAATCCCTATCCAGCAGATAAATCCCTATCCAGCAGATAAATTCTAAAGAGATCCTATGGATTGGAAAACATTATCCAGTGGATAACTTTATCCATGGTTCGTAACAACAGACCCCAGGGGCTAGTTGCACAAAGCCAGGGTAAAGTTAACAACTGGATTAAAGCTATAATCCTCAGATTGCATATAATATTTTTAGAATTTATCAGCTGGATTGAGATTTATCCACTGGATAGCACTATCCAGACTTTGTAAAGCTGGACCATGTACTGTTCTCAGTTGAGCTATATCCTGTCTTTTGGTGCCATATGTATGTGGTACCATATTTATCTTCTGGATTACAGTAATTACATTTGTCTCAATCTGCTAATTCCACTTTAGGTTACTGGCATCAAGTGAGATCCTATGGCTCAAAGAACATGGCTGTCTCAGTACTGTTTTCAAGATTAACACAGTTTAATGATACTGGTTGTGATAAGGCTCAATTAGAGTACACTCCATTGTCTGATATAGACATGGTATGGACCTATCCTGGACATGGTCGACAGACAATGGGAAACTTGGATCCATTTGAACTCAAGTAAGTCACAAACCCATGTAAAGTGTGCATGCAAGCAATAAATGCACACCTGGTTGAATGACTCAAGGTGCTGTTGCATGAGTTTGTTTATGTCCCATGATGTTGAAAATACTGCAGTAGCAGGGACATACTCAGAGCTTGTCTAGGGGGAAGGGGGGGGGGGGGGGAGTCCAGATTAAGAAACTAAACTTCTGTGATAAGAACTCGCCCCAAAGGAAATATTTAGAGCTTTGTAGAAGCATTTGCCAATGATAAGTTATAATGTAAGTATTGTCGCTTAAAAATGCTTAAAGATTGACATTTTTGTCAAGAAAAGGGGGCTTCCAGAACACTTGGGACCCTCCCTGTGCATGCCCCAGAGTAATATAATTTATATAACATACCTTGTGTAAGTCACATTACAATCAGTTTTGGGTCTTTAAATTTCATATGTTTTGAAGAAATTCACTATTTCACTCTAATTCCTCATTATTCTTACCACATGTTCACATTTAAGGTAATTCCGTAGTTTTGCACTGCACACAGTTCTACGCATATTTCAGATTTTAGAAGAAATTCACTATAATTTCACTAATCTCCATTTTTCTCACCACACTTTCACATTTAACTGGTAATGGGGAGATCAAAGAATGACTGATGACACTGATCACGACCATTCTCAGTGATAGGCCTACACTAATACATACTAATTACTAACTACCAATGAACTATTTGTTATCAGAGATAACTACATGACTGCTATCAATGCACAAGAAGATAAAAGGCTCACTTTGCAAAGGATATTCAATGATTTTACTCAGGTACCTCACACTTTTTTTGCTTGCTTCCATGCTTGCTTTCTTCCTCGCTTTTCTCTTTCCTTCCTTCCCTCTTTATTCTTCCTTTGTCTCTTTCCTTCCTTTCCTTCCTCTCTTTGCTTTCTTTCCTTTTCTCTTCCTCTCTTTCCTTCTTTTCATTCCTTTCCACTTTCCTTCCTTTCCTTCCTCTCTTTCCTTTCCTCTTTCCCTCTTTCCTTCCTTTCCTTCCTCTCTTTCCTTTCCTCTTTCTCTCTTTCCTTCCTCTCTTTTCTTTTTTTCCCTTCCTCTGTCTCTCTTTCCTGCCTATCTTTTCTTTCTTTCCTTTCCTCTTTCTCCCTTTTCTTCTTTATCTTTTCCTCCCTTTCCTTCCTTTGCTCATCCTCATTTTCCTTCCTAAATTTTCTCTCCTTTTTCTATTTCTTTCTAATCCCCCTTCCCTCGTTTCCTTTATTTCTTCTGTCACATTTCCTCCTTTGTTCAACTTTTACTTTGAACTTGATATTGTAGCAAAATCTTTATGAAAATCACCCAGAAATTCGGAGACAGATTGCTGAAAAGGTAAAGTAGTTATTATAACTATTATTATTTTTAGTGTGATTCATAAATCGTTTTTATTAGTCAGATTTCTGTGCAATTTGAAGAGGGAAACGATTAATACTTGATTGATTCAGTATGGACTTCAAAGTCATCTGATTGTATCCTTAAAAAGACCAACCCAACAAAACCCAAACCAACCAACAGAAAACAATGATCAGCCTTGTTTCATCATATAATGATTATTGCATCATCTCTTTAAATAGGTGTTTAGTATTCTAGACCCTGATAACAAAGGCTATGCCAATCAAGATGATATCAGAGCACTAACTGTTGATAACCTGAAAGCCATTGCTGATATCGTTGATCCAGACTATGCTAACACTGAAGAATATGAACATGTCTTATTTGGTGTTGATGAAGTCAGGTATGATAATCTTCATAATTCTAATATTAATAATTTAATGATATATTTATTAATCTATTGCCCAGTTAATATTGTATTAGATAAGATTTTTCGCTTATAGAGGATTATGATGATAATAGAGCTGGGTAAAATTAATCTTATGATAATTAAATTATAACGTGATAGATAGTGGTTGCAGACACTGGTTACATTTAGTAAATGTGAAAAGGTATTATTAAGCTTTTTATATACAATAAGTGGGAGATCTGTATGACGATTTAGAATAGCGACCTGCAAGTAAGCTGTCATACCAATAAGATTTTGTATTACAGATCAAATGTCTACTAGATTAGTGCTGCTATTTTTAAGTGAAAAATTTTAAATTAGTTTTAATTTTACCGAGGTATTTCAAGTTGAATCTTATGCAAATCAGGGTGAATTCTTTATACATATTTACGGAAGCTTTTATAACCGTAGTGATTTTGCATCAGTTGTTCTTGTATTGTTCCAGGCATTATAAAATGAATTTGATGATTATTATTGTGTGGAACAGAGATAGTTATAATGATTAAGACTGATGACAATTCTGTCATAGGGATGTCTTTTGGACAGCTTTGAATGATGGAAATGGCCAGCTAAAATTAGACAAACTTATTGCAAAGTACAAGGTAATTCTTACTGACATAATTTTAATTGTTTCTTTTGGTTTGTTGTTGAATACTGTATGCGCTCATTTATTCATTACTGCCCTTCACACATCCTCTCATTATTTTCTTAATTATTTATTGATTCGTTCACTGATCAATTCTTTCATTGACTGATTCATTCATCCATTCAGTAGTCTTTCATTCATTTATCCATGTGTTCGTTCATCCATTTGTTCATTCATTCACTTGTTCATTCATCCATTTGTTCATTCATCCATTTGTTCATTCATCCATTTGTTCATTCATCCATTTGTTTATTCATCCATTTGTTCATTCATCCATTTGTTCATTCATCCATTAGTTCATTCATCCATATGTTTATTCATCCATTTGTTCATTCATTCATTTGTTCATTCATTCATTTGTTTTTCATTCATTCATTTGCTCATTCATCCATCTGCTCATTCATCCATCTGTTTATTCATTCATTTCTTCGTTCATCCATTTGTTCAATCATTCATTTATTCAATCATTTGTTTTATTACTTATCTTTCATTCTTCAACAAACCATTTCCTGCATGTGTTCATTACAATAGCTTGCTAATATATTTGCCAATTCCTTATCTATTATAATTGTGGTAATTTTTATTCACTTATACAAGGCAATTGGTGGATCCGAAAAAGTTGCTCGTGAGCTGTTTGCAATGCTAAAGCCTAAGTCCAAAGATGTTGCAACTGCTGATGAGGTGAAGAGGAACCTTTCTGATGTACTTGAACTTTACCAGAAGATAAGAGATGATGACAAATCAGGTAACTACAACATTGCATTTTCATGAGTAATAAATATACTTGCAAAAAAAACTTGATTCTGATTGGTTGAGAGTAGTGCAGTTTAGGGGTAACACTAATTCAGAATGCTGTAATACAGGTGCAAAATGCTGTAATACCAGTGCAGAATGCTGTAATACAGGTGCAAAACTTTGAATCAAATTCTCAACAAAAATGTGTTTTTTTTTTAAATCAACAAAATGATTGAATTTTTTGCAAGTATATTATTGAAAGGTAATAATTAGGTCTTATTAACCGAGCAGGAGGTCTGTACAGGAGACTCTTGACCAAGGTTGAAAAGTATACAGACCGAACGCAGTGAGACCAAGGTCAGGATTCTCCTGTACAGCCCAACCAGGCTTGGTTAATAAGGCATTTGTTATGACAAGAACAAATTACTTAAAAAATAAAATAATAATAACCAATCAATCATGATATTTTGCTGTGATGACAAACCCATCAAAATGCTGTCTGTGGGTGGAGCCGGCCAGTGTGTGAAACTCAATAAAAACAAACTATCAATGGTAATTAATAAAATGCAATAATTGCTGTTATGGTTTAACAAAAACCTTTTTGTTTTTTTGTTGTTATTGGAAAAACTCAAACTTTGACATTCAAAATTAAAATGGGATTTTCTGTGGTCTGTATTCTCATTAATGACCTCTTCTTCCATAAAAATGTCTGGAAAATGTGAAAAAATTACAAAGTCTTTGAAAAACAAACTTATGCAAATTAATTGTAAATTGAACTTGAAATCATCTTATCATTACCTATACGAAAACACATTGGTCCCTTTACACTTTTCTGTCTCAGCAAATTGAAGTTAGCAAAAATGACTTGCATGATTCATCTCAGCCTTATCACCAGGCTACTCTCAGTCAGCTGAGATCTGAGATAATTCAAGAACACTGACAGTTGTCTCCTTGGATTGACAAATTGTCTGTATGAGTTGCATGATTCATCTCAGCCTTATCACCAGGCTACTCTCAGTCAGCTGAGATCCGAGATAATTCACGAACACTGACAGTTATCTCTTTCGGCGAAGCACATAAGACGTCTGCAACGGAGGCTACGAAAAGGGGACAAATGTAATTAAATGATTTAAAGTTTTAACATAATTTTATTATAAGTAATTTTAGTTATGATATATAATATAATATATATACATATACAGTCACACTAGAAATTGTATCAAGACTATGTGTGTAACATAAAGGCAGCTTTTTTCATAGAATAAAATAACATTGTTTTTAAGTTGTGTTAATTTAAACAATCACACATTAATACCTTTACTGACAAACACAAACTGATGGCTTTGGTAAACATACTTAGTGTGGTCAAACACGTGAACTCTTCATTTTTGAATGCAAATATAATGTTTCTAGAAGGCTCAATTTACTATTTTGAATTTCGTTTTTGATGAGCGAATTTGTCTAGGCAGCTATGCAAATAGGTACTCTTTGAAATTTAAACTGAAAAGCCCTTGAAATTCCTGTTGAAATTAAAGGGTTCAAAGCGAAAATGGCTTACGTATATATAGAAGTATATACAAATTATTTGGTAGTTTTGCTCTTGATAATTTGATGGACTTTTCAGTGTCAATAGCTCAAGCTGAAATCTTCAACTGCATATACCAGATCATTGGTTCTGATCATGTCTTCTATTTCCATCCAGCAATCTTTGAACGACCCAACAATAGTCTTAGTTCCATTGCTTCTTAGTATCTTGACTTGATTTTTCTTGGCGGCAAAGCTAAGAACTTTCTCCAGTCGATCTGTTTTTAGTGAGGCCAAGTTACTTATGGACGCTGATGTTGTGTTCCCTTGCTGAGATCCACATTTCCTTCTACAAAAAGAATAAAGGTTTTAGTGAACTTTGACAAACACACTGACAATAGTAGTAACAACAGCAATAAATGTGCACAATGGAAACACCACACAGTGACAATAGTAGTAACAACAGCACTTAATGTACACAATGGTAACACCACACTGACAACAGTAGTAACAACAGCACTTAATGTACACAATGGTAACCATGGTAGTAACAACAGCACTTAATGTACACAATGGTAACCATGGTAGTAGCATCACAATCATCACTATAATCATCTCATCAGCAGCAGCACTATAAGCATTACATCATCGATGATCATCATCGATAAGGCTATAGTACTTATAGAACAATGATATTTCGGTCATTTTAGTGTATATAGTTCACAGCAAAAATGTTTGCCTTGGACCCTGGCTACACTATGCCGGATAAATTTGAAAACACAACTTTTGTTCCGATACCATAACAAAAATTGCTCGTTAAACAATTATATAGAAAACAAAAAGTTGCATTTTCAAATTCATTTTAGTTAGTGTGGACGTAGCCTTGAGAAGGTCGAATGTAAAGGCATAAAAAAGGCGCAAAAACAGCGTAAAAAAGCCATATCGAAAAGAAGTAGTGAAAGAATTAAAGAATATTTAAATGAAGAAATTTTGAAATGAGAACATGATGAAATTACTGGAAGATTCTAAAAAAAATAGGAATTGCATACGTAAACAAATTCGTTAATAAAGAAACGAACTGAAAAATAGATTGAAAAAAAGCCGAAAAAAGAACAAATAAAAAAGAAAGAAAGACAAAAATCAACAAATACATGCTGAAAGAGCAAGTTGATATTTACTTCTTGTTTGTTTGATCTATACATAGTACTGCCTTTTTTATTTCCCCTCTCTTTTATCGTCCACGCAGTAATTTCTTGAGCATGTTTGTAAAACCATACAAACGGCCCTAGTTTTTCTGCATTAATGTTCGTCAAATTCTCTTCATGTTTGGCGCGAAATTTAGAAGTAGTGTTTTAGTTTCGCTGCATTTTCGCTTGTCATCTGTTATTTGATGTATCATTTTTCTGATGATTGGAATGTTTTCTGAGAAGCCAATGATTGACAGAAATGGTTGACAGCAAACTGACTTTAGTAACTTTGTCGACTGAAGACGGAAATAAAAAATGCGAATGTTACTACCATTCGAGTCAGCCTACGAAACGAATTCGTTTATACCATTCTACATACATATCTTACCAGTCGTATTTGGTGGTCCGTGTTAGCAATCTCCTTCTCGGCTTCATTACATCTTTCTCGGTAAAAATCCATGTCTCTTTTCGCTTTTCTCGCTTGTCCTGAATAATCTTCCACTAGTTCTCTGATCGCCAGAATTTGTCCGTAAATCGGTACCCACCACAAGGTTCTTAACTTGTCCACTTCCTCCTCGGCATCCTTGCGCTTTCTCTCTGCTCTATTGTAGCTGGCTTGTGCGTCGTTTAGAGACTGTACTTCACTATCATGACGGCTTTCTAGTACTCGTTTTTGTGACTTCAGCTCCTTCTTCTGTTTCTCCAAGTCTTGTTCCTGCTGGTACAGATCGTTAATCTCTGCTGTCTTCCTTTCCATTTCGTGTTGTTTGTTTTCGCTGTAGTTTTGCAGTACATCGTAACATCTCTGTGATTCTCTTTGTAGTGTTCTAGAATCATTCTGCAACGTTTGAACAATTCTGATTGCCCTGTTTGCGTCGCCCCTTTGTACAGCCAAACAGGCGTCGAAAACCTGATCGAAACAGTTTGAAAATGTGCTGACTGGTGAAAGTGCCATGATGGTTTTTGATCTGTCGAGTATTCGATCAGGTCTATGTGACTGTGAGGCCCTTTTGTTTATATCCTCATATGAGTATGGTCTGCCATTTGATTGGTTTGTTTCCATTTAGGGAATTTCCCAGAATCGAATCATGCTCCGCCTTAAAATAGATGAAAAAACAAAAAACAATAAGAATACCATTTATTATAATCTTAAGACATTGAACGTTATAACAATACAAAAGCATATTAGAATAAATTAAATGCTATTATTCACGCTATTATCGTGCAAGATGAGAATTTTGCATTTTCAAAGAAACGAAATTCCTGCACAACAAACTTCAATTACCCCTCAATCAATCAAATATTCATTAGCACCTATTCTTTTACTATAAGATAATTACACAACATAAATGGTACATATTTTGAGGTGCCGTATTTTGAGATTTAAATAATTGTGTATTAATGTAGCTAAGCATTGATTGAGTATAATTTCATCTTAAGCTTAACAAAGCAAACAAAAAGTTACAATTTTTTTTCAATAAAATCCAACAAAAACAGCTTCAGCCAAAGTCATTTATTTTGTGCTGTGGGGTAGCCTGTCTTTGGCGTTTGTGTTTTACTCTTGTGCGGTTTTTTTTTATCGAAAGCTTAATCGAAACTTTACTTTTGCTACATTATTGTGTAATTTCTGAGAAATAGTATTCAAAATCCTCAATAAAAGATATTCATTCGAGGCATGATTTAAAACTAAAGGAATGTGCTCTACGTTGGCGTTTCGTTTAAACAGAAAAGAATAAAAAATACCCCCTCTCCCCCTTGGTAGTAATCGTGTCATTTCTGAGAATTATGAAAAAGTCCCTTTTCACGTCAATTAATTGCTAATGACCTAATGACTAAGCATTTTCCTCTCAAAAATGCTTCAATATTTACACTTTCCACATATTTGTGTGTTACAAAGAAGTTTGTCTGCTGCTCTAGATTCAACAACAAAATGAAATGAATATCTCGTATACATTTGATATTTCAAAAGCTATGAATTAACTAAACTATCCCCAGCCAACATTTCAACCAGCATTTTTCATAAATGTTAAAAGCTCACTTTCATATGCTTCCTCTGTTTCTAAGAACTTGATCTTTTGAATGAGGATGTTATTTGTTTTAAAATCAAATTTGAATTTCTAATTTAAGTCGTATAATATTGAACCACAAATATATGTGAATAACAACAACAACTTTATTCGTAACATTGTTCAGTCACGTTAGATGCATATTTTTTCTACTACTGACACTATTTACAATAGATGAGATACAGGTTGACTGCAATAACCACAATGCTAAATATACAAAGCAGACAGCAATTCAAAAGCAATCTTCGCCGTATTATGGCCGGGATATTCATTGTCGTGACCTTTGTCTGGTTTTTCGATGTCAAGATGTGTTGGGGTTTTCCCCAGGGAATTTTCCCCGAATTAGATCGAATGTTATAATTCCACGAAACGAGAAATTCCGAGAAACACCTCGTGAGTTGTGTAAAGGTTTATAAGTAGCTTCTCAGAATAGCGTCGTTCATTCATTGTGTTCGATCTGCACTATGGCTCTTGTTCAGAAAGACATCGATATCAACGGCGAAGTCTTCTCTATCGACAAGATTCCCGACGCATCATCCGCTTTGGTCAAACAAACAAGAGATGGCCTGCTAGGATCTGTTGATTTAAAAGGACTTGTCTCTGATCTCGGCAAACTTGGTAATTTTATCCGTTTAGCATACAACGGTGTTGCTGGGCATACTGAGCTTCAAATTAAGGTGCAACGAGTCGGCTATAAAATTACTAAACTAGCTGACAAGTCTGCTGTAACTGTGCACAGCTTTAAAGTCACTTCAAGAGATGTTCTGCAGGAACTACAAGGGACTTATCAATACCTGTTGGACGGTCTGGAGGAGATGGCTTTGGAGACCTTATCAGGACTAGCTATGCTTGCTGACAAAATGGCTAAAGCGTCGGAAGAACTGCATAATGAGTTTGAAGAAGCCACTACTGATGTCATCTCGGCCCTGGAAGATACACAGACTGCCAAAGGAGCTGAAGAAAAGACCAAGGAAAGACTTAAAAGAGAGCAACAAGAATTTGAAAGGGAAAAGAAGAAAGCAGAAGATCTCCAAAAAGAGGCAATGGAAGCAGAGTCGCGAGCTGAACAGTATTTCAACGAAGCACAGAAACGAGAAGATAAAGCCTACGAAAAGCAGACCGATTTCATGGCTAAACTATGTGATACCTTTGTGAAGGTTCTTGACGCTGGGGTAGCTGCAGCTAGCCTGGACGCTAAAAAAATCGCGGAGAAATTGGGAAAGATAGGTGACGATTCAGTACACAGAGACGCCATGAACAAAGCAAACGAAGAGAAGATGAAGCACTAAGAAGATATGAAAAAACAAAGTGAACTCCGACGAAAAGCCAACCAACAATGCATCGAGTTTGCTGAACGAATCAAGAATTGTCGAGATGATGAAAGCCTCGCAGAAGTAGCAATTGACGCTCTGCACAATTCTGTTGGAGCCTTGAAGTCATTGTCTGCCATTATGATGAACGCTGCATTGTTCTGGAAACAAATGAAATCACATTGCGAGGAATTGGGCGGCGAAGATGTGAGAAGGCAAGTAGAAACAGCCATGAAACTATCTGATGAAAAGCGCTTGAAAGTGTGGACGTCCACTGCATTCAAGAAGAAAGCCGTTATGTTTTACACCAAATGGGTAGCGTTAGACGATGTTTGTGCTACGTACATGTTGCAGATCAAAGAAACGAGAGCTGATCTGTATAGTTATCTGGAACAGAACCCGACCATTGAGCAGTCACGCGGCAACATCAAAGACTTGGCTATTCAATTCCATGATGATCTGAAGAAAGCACAGGGAGAGATGGACCAGAAAGACATGGAGACATCGAAAGAAATGCAGCAACTTGCAAGTGTTAGCGGAAAACAATGACTGAGCAGTTTAAAATGTAGCGACTAAAAAAGTGGTCCACTGTAGCTTTAGTCATTGCTACAGCTAAATAATACAATTGAATAAGCATATATGGGATTAAAGTAGTGAACTTTGCGATAAATTGTAATTACAATTCAATCAGTTGACTGTCATGAGTAGTAAAATATCTAATACAATTAGTAATTATGAATTCATATATTTGAAGACAAATATTGATTTCATATTAATTTTATGCAACGAACGGGACCTGACAAGGAATTGAATATTATTTTGTTTCTGTTTAAGAAGTAAGATTTGTAGATGTATTCACCGACGTTTCAGTTGAATAAAACTGCAAGTAAAACTCAAAAGTGAACGTGTTTATTTTGTTTCGATTCGTAAATATGTTGAAATAGGCTAATAAACAGGTTTCTTTGGGAAGTGGAATCGTACAATTTTATACAGATTTTATTTGCACTTTCTTGTGACTATTTTGAACCAAATGGTAGATAGTGTTTCTCGTCCTTACTTATTACTCGGGCTGAAAAGACCCGAGGTATAATTTCGGGTTGTTTTTTTTTATTATTATTATTATTTTTTTTCGATCTGTCGGCATTTTAAATTTTCCGCACTTTGTATTTCTGTCGGCTCCAGGTTTGTGATTGGTTGTATTTATTTCGATTGTGATTGGTGGAATCGATCACCACAGTCTTGAGCACGACGATCGTAGATATCCTAGTTCTTTTATTGAAAATAAACTTCTCAAAATAATCTATCTTCAATTTATTTCATCTTTTTTTAATGTTGACAATACGATTTTTTTTTAAATTACAGTATCTTTATTATAATTTCATATAAACAAAGTGTTGTAATGTTTGGCTTATAAGATCCGAGACGTCAATGTAAACGCTTCAGAAAACCTCCACAGTATTTACGCATTGCTTACTGTATTTTGGATTGGTGAATACTGAAAAGAAAAAGGAAAAATGTCAAGTTATAATTTGGCAAATAAGCAAAAATGATGCGACTGAAGCACAACTCTTGCGACAGCGTCGCTTTGTACATAATTTTGATGGAAAACTTTAGTCGAGCAGAATCAAATACCACGATGTTGTGACCTCTTATTTTGATTGTCAGCCGGTGTTTGTATCAGTGAAGTTTGTTGAGGGAATATCATTTGATTGAACATTTATATGTTTTTGCTCAAAGCGAGCAAACTTACCGCGTGTATTTTCACCTCCTTCTCCTTCGGTTCAGTTTAGATTTTCGTCAGTTTTGCTTCCATGTAACTTTCTTATCAATCAAAAACCGTTCCAATTACCTCTTTTTCAAATGCAGATTAGTAATTGATTCATAATTTTCAAAATAAACTGTAAAATTGGAATATTTTTCGATGAAATTTAGTCTACTTTGCAAAGCCTTATACGAGTGATTGTTTTCTTGTTGGAATTGTACCACTACACCTTAGTCAAGTTTTGTCATTACACAGGAGCCCCAAGAGGAGAAAAAGAGGTAGCAGTGACAAAGATATGCCTGTCAAAGAAAAGACAAACTAAATGATAATAATAATGGGTGAAAGCTGGTACTTCATACATGAACACATAACTGTTTCGAAAAGCAATAAACATAAAATGGGAAAATTCCTTTATTATAAAAAGCTCAATTTAATCGTCTCGGCATAATTTTATCATGTTTTTTTTCATTTGTTTAGTTTTAGCTCTTAAAATCGTTCAGCGAAACAAACAGATAATTTACATAGGTCAAAGAGAAGCCCGAGTTCACGCAGATATGCGTCTAGTTTAATTAGCTCTACACCTCAAGTGTATCGAGCACTGTCTTAATGGGATTCGCACATCACTAACTACATTGTTAGTGTTTCACAAATATATAATTTGCACTTTAGTGTAAATATAGAGATACATAAATCAATTCATGAATACTGGACAGTTTGATTGAAATACTGGCAAAGATACGTGACAAAAGAACGAGGTAAAAGGCGTAGAGTAAAAGTGCACAAAATTTAATGGGAAATGGAAAAAAGGCAGAATTAAAAATTGAACAATGCAAGTGGGTATTTTTAACTTTGCAATGTTTACAATGTAAGCGAGGAAATCCTCTCTGATGTTTAGGTCTCCCGGACTTGACCTTGTCAGTTTGCCTGATATAAAACCATCTTTTTTAAACTGTTTTGTGTCATACACTGCCTCACAGTGTTTTCTTAGATTTTGTCTCGTAAAAGCGACTGCGGAAAGAAAAACACTCCTTTTGCTTATACGTGATCTTTACTGGGCTATTTACAGTCAAAACACCTCAAGCGCATCCAACAAAAGTTCATTATTCGAGACAACTCGCCGTTCGAGACAGAAAAAACTTTGAAAATCTTAAACTGTCTACAAACTCTCACTGAAGTATTTCTTGGCAAAAAAAGATGTTATTTTGCTTATTTAGGATTTTTTTGGTAAATACGGTCAGTCTTTGACTTTTGTAGTCTCCCTCGCATACACCACTTGTGTCACGCAACGCTAAGCTCCCCAAGTAACGTATGAGACTGAATTTTGTAGACTTGTTTTCAAATTTGATTACTGGAATCGAATAATCAATTCAATATTCGAATAATGAATTCAATAATGAAGTTTTGGTGGGTACGCTTGATGTGTTTTGACTGTAAAGGGGTTATTTTCTGAAATGGCCGATCTTTGCCCAATCGATAGCATGAGGTTGTCCTGCAAAATCATTTATTCTGACCTTTTCCGCGGATTCACTCGACCAAGAGTTTGTTGGCTTTAGGGATAGACCAATGGATTTTTTTATGGGGGAGTTGTTCGAGAATTTTTTGGCAACTTGATATTTTTTTCTGGGTCTCAGGTGTTATACAATATTTCTTTTAGTCAGCCACATTCGCCTTGCACTCTGTTTTTTTGTGGCTTCATCCTTGAATAGTTTTTTAGTGTTCAGTTTTTTAAGCAGAATGCATTTTTAGCCTTTTTTTCTCGAAAAAAAAATTAAACGGTTTTGAATTCGAAATTTATTATCTCGAAAACAAAATTAATTATCTGTGACTTAATTTTCTAAAGCCTGATTTCCGTATAATCGAGAACGGTCGCGAGCGATCGAAAAAAAAAATCAATTATAGGGAAAGCAACGTTTTTCGATCTTACGACCGTCAGGCTTTCGATCCATATACGATCGCGATCGAAATCGTTTAAAAATGGTCGCAGGATCGAAAAACTTTACTTTCCCTAAAATCGATTTTTTTTTCGATCGTTTGCGACCGTTTTCGATCAGTTGCGATTATATGGAAACCAGGCTTAAGAGAATATTCTGATGACTTTTCCACTTGAGCAGTCAGGACCGTTAAAGTATATTGTTTGTTGCTGTTTTACAGGTGTTTACTATCAACAACATCTCAGAGAAGACAAAGAGATCATGGCTGACGCAGACCAAAATCAAGGCAGCGACCAGCTTCAGCACCAAGAACTTTAGATCATAATTTAGAGCTAATTAAAGAGGAAACGCCGAGAAAAACCATGAAATAGAAACAAACTAAATACTAACAAATTGTAGCTATTTAGAGTGCACGCACTAAAAGTGTGCAACAGTTGGCACTATTTAGTAGTAAATAGCACTAATTAAAAGAAAAAGAAAACAATAATATTAGCATAAAATAGCACTATTTAGTGGTATTTATGTTGCACACTTTTAGTGCGTGCACTGTAGTAACTATTTTTCACTAGCACTCAACCTGCAGAACCTTACTATTTCTTTTGTGTGCGTATTGTGTTCTGGTTGAGTGCTAGTGACAAATTATTACTAAACAGCTACAATTTGTTAATGTCTAGTTTGTTGTATTTCATGGTTTTTCTACGTTTTCTCTACACTTAATTAAAAATTAAAAATAAGCAAGCACAAAAAGGAATGCAAAACAAACAAATAAACAACTGAACATGTGTTCTATACAGTTGAACGACTCCTGTTGCTAGAACCAATTTGTACAAACCCCCAATAAAATTTGACCTCATTATCAAGACTGGCGTAGCTTTCTTGCGGAACCGCGCTATTACACACATAAAATAGCGTATGGGATCGGTGATTAATTAACGGGAAAGGAAATCTGGTGCCAATGTAAAAACCTTGCATGATTTGTCCTAGCCCTACCCCTCTTAAAAAGAGCAGTTTTAAATAGAATGATGTCAATTTTTGCTTGGCTTTGCTTAACAATTTGTGTCCCACCCCGTTTTTGTATCCACCCCCCCCCCCCCCCCCCCCACACACACACACACACACACCTTACCCCATAATTAATGACCGGTCCCTAAAGTATCACACTCGATCTATTGCTATGCTGGTGTGATATGAACGATAAAATAATTGATACGACTTTCACTGTTTAAGGCGTAAATATCTAAGTACATTTATGTAAATCAACTTCAAAAATTTTTCTTTGAAATGACGTCATACAAGGGAAATTCCCTTTTGAAGAAAAAAAATCAATCCCATGAGCAATATTTATCCCCGTTTCCGGTCGCTGTCTAATGGGAATCTAATCCCTAGAAAATTATCCGTGACGGCATGTATACACTATAACCCTCACACATAGAGGGGTGTGTTTCAGGTTGTCCAATCAGATTGCTTTATTTCCAAGACCTCGTGACTTCCAAGAATCGATCATCGCAGACTTTATTCACTTCTCAGAAATATTTGCTGCAGAGCTAAGAACAGGCTGTTTCGAAATGACTCTCGCAATTGGCTCATTTGAGTCATATTCGCATTGCTTTGATCGAATACAGCTAGCTCACGACGCTATCGAAAAAGGACAAGCATCGAGAGCGGTTGATTTACTGTCTACAGTTCAAAAGGACGCTAAAACACTACACAGACACTCAAAGATCTATTTCGAAGGGCTTCGACGTTTTGAAGCTAAACAGCAACTCCAGCTAGAGCAATTGACAGAGGAAATCAACGAGGCATACCAACAAGAACAGCACTTCAAACGCCAACAGAGTGAACTTGATATCAAGAAAAACGTGTTGAGGAAGACTAAAGAGGACGAAGAAGAGTCATGCCGACAAGCAGAGCGGAGGCGTCGAAATGCAAGGGACGAGAGAGACAAAGCACAAGAGAAAATCGATCATCTAAAGAAGTGGTGTTGGGTACCGGGATATGGGTTGTATTTAGTTATAGAAGAGCTGGTCGTGGATAACACTAAGAAAGGAAGAGACGCTGAAAGAGATATGGATTACTATAGGAATCGAGCCCGTGATGCCGAAAAGGAAATCGACAAAATTGATCGTGATATTGATCAGGTATATATAATATAGTTATAATCCAACTGTTTGCCAATGTTCAATGTTTTTATTTATTTATTTGTTTGTCCGTCTGTTTGTTTGTTTCAGTTTGTTTGTTTGTTTGTTTTCTTCCATTTTTATGTTTTATTTTTCTGTTTTTTTTGTTGTTGTTGTTGTTGTTGGTCTGTCTATGGCAGTTGATGACTCAATGTTTCAGTGGATCTTGGCTTTGTGCAATGGACCACTGGTTGCTGACTTGTCGGTCAGTTCTTTTGTCAATTTTATATGATTTTGTTTTATACGTAGGGCTCCCATAGCTGCGGTGCTGCGACGGCTATTCGATCATTCACAAGGTTGGACGCAGGATTGTTTTTGCAGAAAAGGGGTTTTCACATCACGGGCTTTAGGATTCTCCTTGCTTCGAGCCGTTAGAAATGTTTAATAACAACCAAAATACTCTTATTGCATGCTAAAACTAGACACTCTGGTGGAGTGTTTACTCGTGCCCTTGATGGCCTTGATATGACTTGTTATTCATTGTGGTCATTCTTGTCATTCTCATGTTATGTGTTGGCTCGTCTTGATTATAATTATAGAAGGAATCGGAAAATACATAGAATAATATCATTGAAAACTTGCACATTATTAAGTCAGTGCATTTTGACAGGCAATATTCATGATAACATTAAAGCGAAAAACATAGTAAAATGAAAATGAGCTGTAATGAGGGTAATGTTGGACAATGACGTAGGCTGTTCAGGCTTGTCTGAATTTGCAGAGATTTTCGACTTGGATTTAAAAAAACTCAACTCATTTTAAGACTCGTGCCCCCAGCCTATGGCCTGGGCACGAGTAAAAAACACTACATAAATCACCTTATACTCACATTTAATTTGCGTGTTTTTATTCTTCCAAATACGACAATATTTAGCTGGTTTACAATCCCATTTCATAAATCGTTATGACCGAACATTATCGAACGAAGAAATCTGCTGAGCCTGCAATAAAATGACCGCATCGACACAGGAAGCCGTCTTTTAAAAAAAATTATAACGATTTTCTTTCGGAAGGTCTTCCTGTTTCGATGCGGTCATCTTATTGCAGGCTCAGCAGAATGTGAGTATAAGGTGATTTATGTTGTGTTTTTTTTAGCATTCAATTAGAGTATCAGTTGGTTGTTATTAAACATTTCTCAAGTCTCGAAGCAAGGAGAATCCTTAAGCCCGTGGTCACATTAAGGACACTTAGTCTGTAATAACCAGTGGCGGAGTGAGGGGGAAGGCAGGGTAAGGTTGCAGCGAGTGCGCATCCCCTCCTGGAAGGATTTTGAGTCCCTGTTTTATCAAATATTTTTCACAAATAACCTCAGTATTTCATGTTTACTGGTTAGTGCACCCCCTCCTGAAGATGATGCACCCCCCTGGAAACAATCCTGGACCCATCCCTGAGAATTACAGGAAAAGACTTCCAATCTATCGCTCCGGCTTATAACTCCCCTCGTTCTATTCATTCTGTTTTCTGTATAGGTGATAGAAAGCATCAGCGAAGCCATACGAATGAAGTCAACATTAAATCAAAAGAGAGACAAACTACATGAACAACTTGGTGACACAAAGAAAACATTCGTGTTCATACTGGAGGCAGTTCAATTCTGGGACGACCTTTCTTCCATCAGCAACTCCGCCTCATTAAAAACAGGTCGTCTTGAGAAGCTTCTCAGCTTTGCAGCCAAGAAAAATCAAGTGAAGATTCTAAGAAGCAATGGAACCAAGACGATTGTTGGATCGTTTAGAGAATGTTGGAAGGAAATAGAAGACATGATCAGAACCAATGATATGATATTTACTGACGATTCTATGGCTGAGATCAAGAGCAGTATGGCGCATGGCAATCAATGCGGTTTAGTACTAGCAGAAGATGATGATGGTGTTTATCTCGTCGATCAGTCACCAAAAACCACCATCATGTCTCAATACTTTGCACTTATACTAATGTCGATGTTGTCTTCGTTCTTCGTTAATTGGTGGGCGATTTTGAAAATGCCGCTGAATTTCATTTTCTATTTGATTTATTCCATCTTGTCGTTCATTCTTTTCATGGTTTTCAAAATTGCCATGCTGATCCTGATTGGGTTCTTCTCTGTCTTGTGGTTTTTGATATCCACCGCTGTCTACCTAGCATTACCTATACTTATTGTGCTGGCAGTGATTGGTGGGGTCTTGTTCTGTGTTTTCAATGTTGCCAACATACGAATCAAACGATCAAAATGAGCATTACAATATCTAAATATCTATTACAATATATACAATATCTCTGATCGCAGTCATTCGAGTAAAACCACGAAATCAAGAAGCACGGACTAAGGGGGGTGGGGGTGTATGCTGTGGATCTTTTACGGTCGATACAGGTCTACCTTTCTAGGCCATTTTAACCCCCCACCCCACTCACTTTTCAGGAGAGTCTCCTAACCCCTCCCTTAAACCGGGCTAAAATGTCAGTGATAACAACAAATAAGCGAGTAAAGAAATAGATGTATTGACAAAAACTATATCGATAGATCAAAAAATCCAATGAAACATGACTTGTAGCGCTCGCATGATCATCATCTGAACGTTAATGCCTTGTCTATACTATTAAATAGCTAGCATGCTATTTTATTTATCCTGTTGGGTCTTCTGCCCTCACCGTATGACTCTGAAAGATAGAGCAACACCCCTACCAGAATGCTTTGCCGACCTTCTTTTGTATCGTAATTACTGAAAAATGTTTCTTTGAACTCCACAGCATTAAAAATTTCAATGCGTAAGAGAATTATCAAAGAATGCTGGTCGTGGTAGTAAAATGACTGCGCCATAATGAAAATCACCTTTTCTAATATTTCAGTACATGTTTGTCACGATTTCGGAGAATAAATAAATTTTGCGTTTTTTAATTAATTAGATTTTTAAAAGTTCAATTTATTCTGGGTTACGTTTTTAGAATAAATTTGAAAACGTAACATACGTATACTTCGAAATCGTGACAGAGTCGTTTTCACATGAGTGGGAAACAGTACTTACCGTAGCTATTGACTTCAATATTTTTTTGCTATATGCTGGGATTTTTCCGCAAATTCGAAGACATCCGAATCACTGGTACATCGTTTCACTCATGTGAAAACCACTCTATGAAACTGTTTCGGATTAATTATAACGGAAAATAAAGTTGAATTTCAAATTTAACGTAGTTTTGAAAGTTAGTGTATACATTGCCCAGTTCTGCGCTTGCGGCAGTGTACGCCAGCCGGGAATCCGCCACTTCAACAGCTACTACCTACCCCAGGGGAAGGATGGGGATGATCGTCGGAATTGTTGAAAATGACTCTTAAACGGTAACAAAGTTCTATCCAGAAGAGCGTGGCAATACATGATTTTTAATTTACCCCTAAAAGGTAGCAGGGACAGCGGAGCACTTTAAAAAGTGTGTGTGTGTGTGTGTGGCATCAAGAAAAAGCAAATATATGTTTAAATTAATTAATTGTATTGTTCATATTTTGAGATGAAAATATTTGTATACAAAATTTTCCGCTACGCGTCGTGCAACTCGTTACGCTTTTTTTCGTGCTTAGCAACGTCATATAAAGGGAAATTCCCCTTTGAAGAAAAATATTCAATTCCATGACCAATGTTTATCCCCGTTTCCGGTCGCTGTCTATATAATAGTCAGGGGCCATATATGTCATCCCGTGGGAATTTTGTGATTAAAGCTGGCAACTAGACTAGTTGTTTAGAGGATCCCTCAAGTCTCAAGAAAACGTTTGTTGCCAATCTTGCAACTCGCTCCTTGGTCCTGTTGCCGTTATTTAAAAAAACTGATATAATTGGTACTGCATGGAAACGAGGCTGGGTATTTATTTATTCTTTCTTTATGTAGAAGACATGTCTGAACTAACACACAATACTTCTCATACCAACAATAATACATCAAAATTGTTTTGGTGATGTTACAAATTTAACCACGTGACTGAAGGACATGAAAGCGAGGCGATTGTATAAATTCCTAAAATAAATGCCCACATACAATCGTAAAATTTGATAAAATATTCAAATAATTTTGAGTGTGTGTGTCTAGATAGATCATGTGTGATATCACACACTGTTTCATATCACATTTAACATATCCTGTGGCTTAGTGCATGGAATCAAGGCTTGAATGTAAATACCAATACACCAATAAGTCACTGGGAATCCAACTTATGGCCTCTGTTCGATTAATGGTCCTTGGAAAAAGATCAATCCCATAAAACTCTAGAAAAGTTTAGGCTCAAACTTTAAAATGCCAGTCGCATTTTTTCAATTACGTTGATGATTCCTATACGTATACTGAATGAGGTAACTGGACATATCACTTACTTCTGATGTTGTAGACATTGGTTTGGCAGATGGATAGTGCACAGTTTTCAACTGAATTATAATTAATTCCAATAAAAACATTTACCAAAAAAGACATTGATAGTAAGGCTTGTACCAAAGCGGACAGCATCTTGCCTTCAAATTCAAAGCTAGTTTGTGGTTTATTGCGTGAAGCTTGAATATACTATTCCACCGGCTCATAAACCGCCCCTCTTCTGCGGTTGAATTATTTAAAAAGTCGTGCACTAAAAGCTGCATCCACCCTTTCAACTAAAAACGGCTTGCAAATCATAAAGCATCCAGAGTAAGCAGGGATAATGAACCTTGTGCATGGTCCATGCACGTTCGAATGGACATTTAACAAAAACCTCTTTTGAAAGGTGTGAACCGCTTTCGAAACAAGAAATTACGTTTTTAGCATACTTTTCTTCTTTCGTCTTGATATCTATTGCAAATACAGGCACGTCTTAGCATTTAAATTTAAAAGTTGATATTTTTTTTTCATTGAGAAAGAACAAACAATTAAAATTTCCAGTTATGCTACAAAAAATTGACAAACAGTGGCGAAAAGTGTTAATGAATTAAAGAAATAATGAATTTTGAAATGATTTGAAAACGTTCTTAAGCCTCGATTCCGTGCAACAGGTCACATGACCTTGTTTATTATATGATATGACTTGTATATTATCTAGATGAACAAGTTTTTACTGTGTTTGAATGATTCTTCTTGAAATGAAAATGAATGCTTTTCGAAAAAATACCTTTTGCATATTAGCCTCGCTTTCATGCCTTTCAGTCACGTTGTTGAACTTGTAGCATCACCAATACAATTTTGTCGTATTATTTATAGTATGAAAAGTATTATATGTTAGTTAAGAATATTGTGTTTATAAAGAATGGAGAAATAAGCTTTTTTGATATCCAGCCTCGTTTCCATGCAGTACCAATTATACCAGTTTTTAAAAAAATAACGGTCACAGGACCAAGGAGCGAGTTGCAAGATTGGCAACAAACATTTTCTTGAGGCTTGAGGGATCCTCTAAACAACTAGCCTTATAGCCAGCTTTAATCACAAAATTCCCACGGGAGCTAAAATTCCTACATATGGTCCCCGACTATAATCTGGCCCGTGTCGCGAAAATTATCTGTGAAGGCATTTGCAAGACCTCGTGACTTCCAAGAATCGATCATCGCAGACATTGTTCACTTCTCAGAAATATCTGCAGTATTGTATTTCTGCAGAGCTAAGAACTACGAAATGACTCTCGCAATTGGCTCATTTGAATCATATTCGCATTGCTTTGATCGAATACAGCTAGCTCACGAGGCTATCGAAAAAGGACAAGCATCGAGAGCGGTTGATTTACTGTCTACAGTTCAAAAAGACGCTAAAACACTACACAGACACTCGAAGATCTACTTCAAAGGTCTTCGACGTGTTGAAGCTAAACAACAACTCCTGCTAGAGCAATTGACAGAGGAAATCAACGAGGCATACCAACAAGAACAGCACTTCAAACACCAGCAGAATGAACTTGGTATCAAGAAAAAAGTGTTGAGGAAGACTAAAGAGAACGAAGAAGAGTCATACCGACAAGCAAAACGGAGGCGTCGAAATGCAAGGGACGAGAGAGACAAAGCACAAGAGAAAATCGATCATCTAAAGAAGTGGTGGTGGGTGCCGGGATATGGGTTTATTTTAGCTATAGAAGAGCTGGTCGTGGATAACACTAAGAAAGTAAGAGATGCTGAAAGAGATATGGATTACTATAGGAATCGAGCCCGTGATGCCGAAAAGGAAATCGACAAAATTGATCGTGATATTGATCAGGTATATATAATCCAACTGTTTTCCAATGTTCAATGACCGATCGAATGATCCATACCTGTATTTATTTGTCTGTCCGTCTTTTTGTTTGTTTCAGTTTGTTTGTTTTCTTCCATTTTTTATGTTTGTTTATTTGTCTGATGTTTTTTATTTTATTTTTGTTGGTCTGTCAATTAAATATATTGTAATTTAAAAGAAATTTCTTTGGCATTTGATGACTCAGTTTATACAGTGGATCCGGGCTGTACCAACCCCTGGCTGCTGACTTGTCAGTTTTTTTTTTTTTTTTTTTTTTTTTTTTTTTTTTTTCAATTTTATATGATCATTCACAAGGTTGACTGTCGCAAGGTATCAGGGGACCTTAGAAACCTATGTCCACAAAACGCCTTATAGCGAGCGAACTATTATAGTTACAACTACATAAGTATACATTTTCTGAAAGCTAAATAAATGGAGATTACAATGGTTAAAAAGTTATTTTGATGTGATACATTGATTATTTTTAAGTGAGTGTTTTATGATTTTTGACCGCCTCTTTTCGTGGAGTTCCAGGAACACAGGATTACCTTACATAAACTAACAAATGACATGATCGTCTAGAGGAAAGTCCGATCTCAAAAATGGTGTCTCATTTTTTTGATTAACGTATTCTTTGCAAAAATATTCGCTGTTAAAGTTGAAAAGCGTCATTTTAAGCATTTTTTGGCATTGCGGTAATAATTCACAAACGCTGCAAGATATCAAAAAACTGAGACAACGTTTTTGAATTCACATCTAAAGCTACATCGTTGCAAAATTTCAACACAATCGATTGAAATCCCGTGTTCCTGGGACTTAGGGAAAAGAGGCGGTCGAGAATCACAAAGCACTTCTTGAAAAAAATAAGGATCAATTTTATCAAAATAATTTTTATACCATTGTAATCTCCATTTATTCAGCTTTAAGAAAATGTATACTTTTATAGTAGTAACTATAATAGTTCGCGCGCCATGAGGCGTTTTGTGGACATCGATTTTTAGGGTCCCCTGATACCTTAAGGACACGTAGCGTGTAATAATAACCAGTGGTGGAGTAAGGGGGAAGGCAGGGGAAGGTTGCAGCGAGTGCGAATCCCCTCCTGGAAGGATTTCGAGTCCTTGTTTTATCAAATATTTTTCCAAAATAACCTCAGAATTTTATGTTTACTGGGCTGTACTGGCCTCCTGAAGATGATGCACCCCCTCCTGGAAACAATCCTGGATCCACCTCTGAGAATTACAGGAAAATGAACTTCCTATCTAACGGCTCTTATAGCTAGGGGGAGGGGGATTGCAACCCCTATATCCTCCCCAGGTTCTATTCATTCTTTTTTCTGTATAGGTGATAGAAAGCATTCGCAAAGCCAAACGAAAGAAGTCAAAATTAAGTCAAAAGAGAGACAAACTACATGAACAACTTGGTGACACAAAGAAAACATTCGTGTTCATACTAGAGGCAGTTCAATTCTGGGACGACCTTTCTTCCATCAGCAACTTCGCCTCAATAAAAACAGATCGTCTTGAGAAGCTTCTCAGCTTTGCAGCCAAGAAAAATCAAGTGAAGATACTAAGAAGCAATGGAACCAAGACTATTGTTGGATCGTTTAGAGAATGTTGGAAGGAAATAGAAGACATGATCAGAAACAATGATCTGATATTTACTGATGATTCCATGGCTGAGATCAAGAGCAGTATGAGGCATCACAATCGATGTTTACCAGAACTAGTTTATGACGGGGTTTATCTCGTCGATCAGTCACCAAAAACCACCACCATGTCTCGATACTTTGCACTTATACTAATGTCGATGTTGTCTTTGTTCTTCGTTAATTGGTGGGCGATTTTGAAAGTGCCGTTGAATTTCATTTTCTATTTGATTTATTCCATCTTGTCGTCCATTCATTTCATGGTTTTCAAAATTGCCATGCTGATCCTGACTGAGTTCTTCTCTCTCTTGTGGTTTTTGATTTTCACAGTTGTCTACTTAGCATTGTCTGTACTTGTGATTGCAGTGATTTGCGGGGTCTTGTTCTGTATTTTCGATGTAATTTGCCAACTGATACGAATCAAACAATCCTGAAAATGAGCATGACAATATCTTAGCTTTGATCGCAAACATTCAAGTAAAACCACGAAATCAAGAAGCACGGACTAAGGGGGTGGATGCTGTGGATCTTTTACGGTCGATACAGGTCTAGCATTCTGGGCCATTTTCCCCCACCCCTCACTTTTCAAGAGAGTCTCCTCACCCCTCCCTTAAACCGGGCCAAAATGTTAGTGATAACAACGAATAAGCGAGCAAAGAAATAGATGTATTGACAAAAACTATATCGATAGAAAATAAAAACTATTACATGTATCAGCTGAACGTTAACGCCTTGTCTATACTATTAAATAGCTAGCATGCTATTTTATTTATCCTGTTGGGTCTTCTACCCTCACCGTATGACTCGGAAATATTTTTATGCAAATAGTCGATTTGTATAGTAACATAGAGCAACACCCCTACCAGAATGCTTTGCCGACCTTCTTTTGTATCGTAATTACTGAAAAATGTTTCTTTGAATTCCACAGCATTGAAAATTTGATGCGAAAGAGAACTCGCAAAGAATGCTGGTAGTGGTAGTAAAATGACTGCGCCATAAGGCAAATCGCCTTTTCTAATATTTCAGTACATGGTTGTCACAGGATTTCGGAGAATACGTAAATGTTGCCGGTTTTTTTAATTAATTAGATTTAAATTTATTCTGGGTTACGTTTTAGAATAAATTTGAAATCTTACCATACGTATACGAAATTATTAGATTCTGTGTGTTCGTTTTATTTGTATTAGCTTCATTGTAGTTTACAAGTTAAAGCAAGTTAACATGCAATTTGTATTCCGGCAAAGACAGAAAATATTGACTTCAATATATTTTTGCTATAATAATGAGATTTTTCCTCAAAATTGAATGAAGTTACACGGTAAAATAAAGATTACACTATATAAGTCCGATTAAGCAGTAGAAATTCGAAGACATCCGAATCACTGGTATATCGTTTCACTGATGTGAAAACCACTCTATGACTGAATTGTTTCGGACTAGCTATAACGGAAAAATAAAATTTAACGGAGTTTTCGGAAAGTTAGTGTATACAATCAGCTGCCTAGTTCTGCGCCTGTGACAGTGTACGCAAGCCGGGAACCTGCCGCACCTCAACAGGGGGGATTTTTGAAAATGACCCCTAAAAGGTACCAAAGTTCTTTCCAGAAGGGCGTGCAATACATGATTTTTACCCCTTAAAAGATACCAACCAGGGACCGCAGAGCACATTAAAAAGTGTGTGTGTGGCATTAAGGTAAACTAATCTATGTTTAAATTAATTTTATTGTTCATATTTTTACGCACTAAGTGTGCTCAACGATTTAAATTGATTTTTAGGTAACATCGTTGACTGGTTTCTAGGAGGATTTGGGCTTTATTTAGCAAGTTTGACTGATTTTAATTTGATTTTAGTGTTTCGAGAAGAGAACACTAGATCGAACGTTAACGGCGTCCATGGGCTTCCTCTGTAATTATTTCCCACAATGCAATTACAATTTTCCATGCTTTCAAAATGGCGGAACAGTAGTCATTTCGGTATGTGAAGAAATGGTTTAAAATTGCCACGATATTTCACTCATTCCGCATCATTTTTATTGCTTAACTATTCAATTTTTTTATTATATACAAAGCCATTCGTAATATTGTGGAGACATGGCTTCGGGCTCGTCAAAATGGTCTCGAAAACGTAGCAAGGACGAAATCGATCGTGACCTATCAACATCGCCATCCTCTGACAGTGGAAACACAAAGAGAGACTGGAAGGTGAAATCACTCGACGAAATACTTGCAGAGAAAGAAAAGCGTAGAAAACTGGACTTAGATTCGCCTGTATTGGACGAAGAAAGCTCCCATAGTAGAATAAGTTCGGCTGCATCGAGTCCAGCTTTAGCACTGGACGATTCGAAGACTCCCTCAATAAATCAAACTCCAACTCAAGAAGTGATCTATCAGCTAAGTCCTGAACACACCAGTCCCTGTAAGTATTGATACAATAATGATTAATAATATTATATAATAATATAATATTAATATAAATAAATGTAATAATAGAAATGTTCTTTGTAATTTATACAGCGCAGTATAAATTCTCAATGCACCTGATATGATTTTATGCCATGCACCTTTGCCTTTTGCACACAGCTAGTGGTCATATTATATTTTCAATCAAGGAATCTGGGAGCATTTATCTGTCAAAGTGCTGTCCACAGTAATCATTGCAAATTGCAGTTGTAGAATTCTCATCACTTATTACTACTATAACATAGCATCTATTGTTATATTTGTTGTTTTCAAAGAGTACTGCTACTGGAATTGTAATAATAATAATAATTTATTTCTTGTTAAGCGCATCCCAGTATTTCTCAAAGCGCTTTACAATTTATCAAATGTTAATTTACAAAATTATAATAAATGATCTATTCACTAAAAATATATAATAATAACAATGGTAAAGATAATTAAATTAAGTTTTCAAAGAGATAGGTCTTAAGCCGCAACTTAAAGTGCTAATAACCCCCTGTTCAATATTTTTTATACAAAATCCTCAGATTTTTCTAGGAACATCTGCGAAAGAATTTAGCGATTATAATAAATTCATGATTTTTTACGAATTTTTAAAGTTGATTTTTCCGTGGAACACTTGAAATAATGCATTGCGGGGAATAAAGAGCGGAAGTGACGCTCACCCAGGAACTGATCAAGTTGCATTCACTGAAGTCTCATACATTTGCTTAGAAATAATGCAAAATATTGAACACATTTGCAAGGCTAGATTGGTCAAAATTCGGCTTTAGAAATTGCAAAAATCATCGGAAATATCTAGTGATGATTTCTACTTAGATCTGAAATGTTTTTATTTCGAATTTTAGCAGAAATGAACCGAGTTATTGACGACCAAGAAATAACTTAAAATGAGCTAGGACGACACTGACGATCATAGTTAGTGGAGTAAGGATGTAATCAAAACAAGTTTATGTAAAGTCCAGAATACATGTACACGGTAAATACATGTCACCAGAGGTTTATGAACGTGCTAAACTTTAGTAGAACAAATTAAATTCACAATTATTTCAATATTTTCCGTACAATCTGTTTTTCATGCTTTTATCAAACTACTGTCGCATTCTTTGAATAGAATTTAATTTTAGTCAAACATTCGATCGATAATCAATTGAACATGTTAAACTGACTGTTATGCTAACGTTGTTTTCATAGACTTTAATAAAATCATCTCAAAAGTAGAGTACAAAATGATTGTAGGTTTCTTTTCACTCAATGTTTGTTATGCGCACTAGTGGCGCTGAAAGAACGCAATAATCATTACAATAAATATAAATCCTAATCAAACTATTTGAATGTACAAGAGTTAAATTCATGAAAACTGAACTATTGGAATGTGCATATATTAACTTTTAGTATAAAACTAAAATTGTCCTGTCAAAATGATACTGTTATTGTAGAGAACTATTTGGCGCGTGTAAATATTTGTGCGGGAAACAATCGATTGATCAACTAGATAATTTAAAAACAATCCAAACTACTACAGACAAAATATTTCATAAACAACTTTATTCTATAAGAACGATGTCTACTTAACTCTATTCTGTGAGCTATCGAGTTCAGTTCAACCGAGTTCACATAGAACAATTTTATTATAAGTGGTTATATCACAAATCCTGCGTATTTGCCGCTGCTACACTAGAAAAAGCCTCAGTATAGATTATATACATCAAGACAGGAAGACTACGATTGATTATAATGGCTTTCTAGAAGTATTGCTATCTTGAAATAAAGCATAAATAACTTCACATGTAGCATGTAGTAAAAGGAAATAAATGTTGTGTAAATCGAACTTACTTGTAAATCCAAAGTCACACTCGGAGAGTAATAACACAATGTAACAAAACATGCACAAAGTCGCAGGATTTCAACTAAAAAAATGACTTTTATGACTCGTATAGCGTCGGACATGCTGTTACTACACATAGGAAGTCTAATAAGGGAAATTGTAGCTTAGTTTGGTTGATTACTAGAGGAATAGTTTCACAACACTCGAAGCGCCATACATTTCTTACCACTGTATACACAAACATATCCTGGGTAGTCGTCACAGGTCATCGAGTCATTCTTTGCACTGCAGGGGGTGCCTGTCCACCACAGGAATCCTGAATTCGCTATTTTGGCATGTTTAAAAGCTCATAAAAAATCAAGAATTTGTTCAAATCACGAAATTCTTTTACAGATGTTCTTAAAAACACTCTAACTTTCTATAGAAAAAGTAT
Source organism: Diadumene lineata (assembly GCA_918843875.1). Taxonomy (NCBI): domain Eukaryota; kingdom Metazoa; phylum Cnidaria; class Anthozoa; order Actiniaria; family Diadumenidae; genus Diadumene; species Diadumene lineata. The sequence goes on along the minus strand of OU974081.1, from coordinate 6,093,575 downwards.
TGAACAGGGGGTTAGTGGCACTTTAAAGACATCTAACGATGGCGATTCACATACTTCAAGTGGTATCCGATTCCATAATCCTGGAGCACATTATGTGATGGGGTACTCTAAAACTGCTCCACAAAGCAATTGCCCTAGTTCATTATAATCTCACCTCTTGTTTATGTGGACGATAAAATTGTAAAACTCAATAGACATGTATATATATACTTAGGCATTTTCGCTTTGAACCCTTTAATTTGAAAAAATGCTATCATTGAAACAGTTTAATCTAAAATATCCAGGTTTTGAAATATCAAATGTGTTTCTATTTTCCAAATAATATTCAGGGCAAATTTACATTTATTCAATGCCGTTGCACGCCCATGATTATTTGTGTTTAAACACATATTTTTGAATATTGTTTTGATATGACGTCATGGTGAATTAGGGCAATTATAGAATACCCTTTGTTGTCAACTGTAGTAACTAGTGGCATACAAAAAATAGCAAGAATAAAACAATAGATTCTTTTAGTACTCTAATATGTTGCTGGATATTCTATAATCTAGCATTTGCTAGTCTAACAAATGTAACTCAAACAATAGTCAGTGACTCTTTCTTTTCTTTTTGGTATTTCTTTCCATCCCCTCCATTTCGTTTTGGGCCTGTTAACATCCCCCTGCAGTACAACCTCTGTTATGTTTAGATTAACAAGATATAGGCTATAACAAAGCTAAAATGTTCAAAGAATATTCAAAGTATTGAGGTTTGGTAGAATGTACTGGAAGTTTGAATGATTGTCATGGTGATAAAAGCAATGTATCAAAGCTTAGGAACGGCTAGATATTTGAGGGGGGGGGGGGTTCGCAGGATATTTTTATCCCATGTGATGGTTGTGCAGGATATTTTCTTCCCCCCTGCACAATATTTTTTCATTGGCACATCTGCCGTGCACAATTTTTTGTTTCTGTGTTTAAGGTTTTGCTCGATATTTTTGGGGGGTATTTGCCCAACCCTCCCCTCATATATCTAATGGTCCATCCCTGGCTATGCTTTGATTTATTTGCCACACAGTCATTTTCAAAAGTACAGATTTAATGGTCAAGTACAGATTTACAGCCAAATTCGTTGTATCATGTATCGCGGTTTCAAAACTTTATTTTGATTTGGTCTTTTCTCTACCATCAAGCAATTTCATGGGTGGAGTTTATTTCAAATTAACCAATGACAAAGCATGTTAGGACAAACTCTGCCCTATGGAATTGATTATACAACAAATTTTGTTCTCATGTTCGACAGTATCAAGCAGTAGTGAAACAAGCAGGCAGAAATCAAGAGGAAAGTCCAAAAAAGGAAGAAGAAAAACGGAAGAGGAAGAAGGTGAAATATTCAGTGATATCTCGGATAGTGAGCATCATGGTAATAAACCAAAAAGCAGAAGAAGTAGCGAACATGTCAGTACTGATGTAGAAATGACAGAAAAGATCACTACACAAGGTATTGTTATTGCATTGTTATTGAAAGTCATTTAGCACACACTTATCTTATTTTTCAACTCTCAAAATTATTTCCATTGATAGAGTGCGCACTAAAAGTGTGCAACATAAATACCACTAAATAGTGCTATTTTATGTTAATTCTATTGTTTTCTTTTGTTCAATTGGATTTCCCTGTATATGTGAACAAACGGGCCTTGTTCAGTCCTAAAGCAAGCTTTAAAATTGAGTTCACATTGCGTTATTGGTAAAAAGTACTTTATCAGAATAAAGCGAGTTTTAAAACCTAGAGAACGCGCTGAATGGGTACCCTGAATATGACAGTAAATTGGAATTCAATCGGAAATATAGTAGAATTCCATACCCTGTTTATGACACCAAGGTCGAAAAACCATACCCTGTTCAGCGGATCATCCCCGTATAGTCGATATAGAGGAGTACCCCCCCCCCCCCACCCCGGATAGTTAACAGCCACTGACTCTCTTACCAATAGCAATAAAAACAAACGTAGTTTTTTCAACTACTAAGCACTAAACGTATTGCTAAAATACAAGAGTCGTATATTAGAGATACCACTGATCTTTGCATTGAAAAACCTAAAACGGTATTTTAACAATCACTGACTCTCATACCAATAGCAATATAAAACAACTAAACATAGTTTTTTTTTAATTTAACTACTAAGCTTTTAACCTATTGCCAAAATACAAGAGTCGTACTATACTAAAGATACCACTGTTCCTTGCATTGAAAACCCAAAAAGTCTCTGAACTAAATACTGTGGCAGCTAATTTCTAAATAACGAGTATTTATCGCGGATTTTCATAGACCATCCTACATATGTCTTACAGAACATAAAAATTGTTTAAAGACTTTTTAGTCACAGCAAAAACGTTACTAAACACAAGACACTTACCACAACAGGTCTAGATCTTTTATTGGATAAACCATACAACATAACTTGATAACACTTTCTGAAGAATTATAGTTTGTGTGGCTCCGAGTATATTTATAAATCGTTATGTAAATTGTAAGTTAGCGGTGCATTGCATTATGCCTTTGTGATTGATTTATAATTCAAATGGTCTAGGAATTATTTATAAAAAATCCAAAATAAAGTTTCTTCTTTGGTCATTGAAAAATGCTTTAAGGTCAGGGAAAAGTCAGGGAAAAGTCAGGGAATTTTGCTTTCTCAGATGAGTGGGAACCCTGAGCTGGTAAACAGTAGCTGGTAAACAGTAGCTAGTAAACAGTCACTATTTTTCTCTAAAGTTTCAAATTCATGGTTGGCATGGAATTGATGAGATGTTGCATCCTATTTGTTATTGAACCATTATTTCTACTGAAATTAAATTAGTTTTTTTTTTCAGTTACAGGCCAGACCAAAGATGAGATTAATGAAGAAATACCTGAAAAGAGTGACATAAGTAGTGATGACGACAATGAACAACCCACTAAACAAACTGAAAGGTCAGCCAAAGAAGAGAGCAGCGAAGAAAAAAGTTCTGATTCAAGTGAGGAAAGTGACAGTTCTGAAGATGATGAAGAAGAAGAAAATGTAGAAGAAAAGGATGAAACTGAAAAGGTGGAGAATAAGGCATCAGAAACTAGTGAAGAGGAAAGTGAGGATGACAGTGATGATAGTGATAGTGATGATTCTGAGGACAGTGATACAAGCAATGAAGAGGAAGAAAACAAAACCGAAACAACAATAGCAACAGACTCAAAGGAAGCACTGAAAGCAGATGAAATTGATTCAAAAACAAAAATGGTAGAAAATGCTTCTGTTAAAAATCAGTCAGAAGTTACTGAAAAACATAAAGAAAAATATCAACCTTCCAAGGAACCCTCAAACAGACATCAGAAAACAGAACGAAGAAGAGATGATGAAAGACCTTCTCGTCAGGAGCGACAAGATAGAGCTGTGCATTCCAGAGAGAAACGAGAAAACAAATCTTTACGAGAAGACATTGAAAGGACTAGTAGAAAACATAAATCAACAAGCGAAAGCAGTGATCATAAGAAATTAAAAGAGTCTAAACGAACTGACAAAGATAGAGTGGAGAGAAGCAGAGAACGGCCTGAGAAACAAGTTAAAGAGGAATACAAGAAAAAAGAAAGAGACTCTAAATCATCTAGCACCAGCAAGGCAGCCAAAGTGAGTAGCAAGGTCAAAGAGTCAAAAAGTTCATCAAAACAAGATGTCAAGTCCAGCAGCAAACAAACAATGGCACCTAAACTTTTAACTGATGAAGAAAGAATGCAGTTTGTTGCATATGACAGTGAGGATGATAAAAGTGATGATGACATGGATCAAGACAGTGCTGGAGATGACTTGAATGTTAGTGAAGCCAAAGAAGAAGAAGAAAAGCCAAAGCCTGATTTACCAGACTATCTACCAGCCATTCAAGGATGCAGGAACGTGTCAGAAGAGTTTGTTTGGTTAAACAGGATAGAAGAAGGCACTTACGGTGTTGTTTATCGTGCTAGAGATAAAAGAACTGGTAAGTAAGTTATAAAAAGACCATTTTATCTATTTTTTATGTTAATTTCAGCTGCCACATTGTTACAGTTACATTATTACTGTACATGGACTTCCGTAGGAAGAATGTATCTAAATTTCGCTTCAAATTTTCGTCCTGAATCTTACGCTTCAAAATGTCTCAGCCAATCATAAACTCGCATAGTATCATCCAATCATAGCTTCATTAATATAATTCGTCCAATCACAAGCGTTACACAGGAAGCCAGGCGGTTGTTTTACTTTGTGGTGTCTCTTGAAATGAGGTGCATTTACAAAGCCGCTGCCATGTTGGTCAATAATTCTCGAAGAATACAAGAAAAGTTTAGTTTAGAAAATGAATATCTCCAAATAGTTCTTGTATGGAGTATGCCGATACTATTTGCTCAGTTAATGATATGCAGTATTTACAAAAAGCCATTTTGCAAGATTTTTTTTAATGTGATTCAACTCGTATCTTCGCTTTGTTGTATGTGGAAAGCTGTCAATATGTTTTCAAACAGTCTTGACGGATGCCATATATTGGAAAAGACTATTTATTTGTGGAATACAAGCAATCATAATGATGTTATTGTGACAACAAATTTACAAAAATGTAGATCATGCTATGTGAAGTATTTGTATTATTAATAATAGTACTCGTGTTGTGTGTGAATATCATGGGAATAAACGCAACCGAGAACCTAGTAAAATAAAAATGTTCTTTAGCCAAAATTTTGGACAGTTTTCCGGCTGCACACAAGTTATTTCGTGTATTTGTGTAGAAGTCTGAGTAGTGCTCTTAGAGCATCTAGTTGTTAATACAACTTACTGCCTATAGGTGTATTGTAAGTGTGAAAAAAATTATTTTGTGTTTATTTTCATTGCTAACCCTTTCCTGTTTATTTGGTTGACTTCAGATGAAATTGTTGCACTAAAAGGGCTAAAAATGGCCAAAGAAAAGGAAGGTTTTCCCATAACATCTCTGCGTGAAATCAATACTCTACTGAAAGGACAGCACCCAAATATTGTCACTGTCAGGGTAAGGAAATAGCAGCCAACAGTGTAGAGAACACAATGGTGTTTGTACAGCGGTAGTGTTGGTGGTGATGATAGTCCAGTAATGGTGGTACAATTATTACCAATAATTACCAATTATTGACAGGTTGGCTCATTTGGGAGAGCATTGAGCTGTCAACCGAGGGGCTGCAGGTTCAAACCTTGAGCCAAACCATCCCGCGGACCATCACTCAGGCTCTTAAAGTAATGGAGGAAAGTAGTAGTTTTTACAGGCAATCTCAACCAGATATTATTTTACACAAATTTATGAAAAAATAAATTGTATATGTTTTAATATTTTGTCAAAATTTACAGTTTTGTTTTCGTCTTTGACTTAAAAACGCTTTGAAAAGTAAAACTCAAAATCACCATCACATGTTATGTTGAAAAGTCATCAGGATTTTTTCAAATCTCACCAAAAGAAAGATTTTTTTTGAAATCTTTCAGAAAAATGAAGAAAAATATAGAGTCCTGTGCAAAAAAATGAGGGTTTTGGCTGGTTGAAGAATAAGTTTTGAAGACTCCTTGTGTTATTCTTATGTTAGCTTTTGGAGGGATTTGGCATGCGTGTGACGTTCTTGAATGATGGCAATAACAAAAGACATTGTTAATTGGCCCGAGAGATAAATGCTGAATAGGCTATGTGCATTACAATTACCACTAATTGTTGTTTTAATCTTCAAAGGGATGAGAATTTGAATCAAAGAGAATTTGCAAAGAATGCTAGTAGTCGTAGTAAAATGACATAACTGTAATGCTGATCGCCTATTGAAACTCAAAATGTCCCATTGATCGGAGTTTTAATTCATACTTACCTAGGAATGGCTAAATGTTAGAAAAAATACACTTGACAACAACAACACCCTGAAATTGTCTGTAGACTGTACTCTTTGAATAAATAATCTTTAGAATGTAACAGTTGTTAGTGTTTGAATGTTTTTCATGTCATCAATCTCTCTTGTAGGAAGTAGTTGTGGGTGGCAACATGGATAAGATATTTATTGTAATGGATTATGTTGAACATGACTTGAAGACACTTATGGAGCATATGAGCAATAAATTTGCTATCGGTAAGTTACCAATTAATTACACATGCATCTACTAGGCAAAAGATATCTAGTACTTATGCTAAACTATTTCTAGAATAATGATAAAGGGACTGTCATCTGTTCTCATGCAATGTTGAGACATCCTGTAAACTGAGTTGTCAACATAAAGATTGATCCCAATTCTTGCAAAGTTAAAAAACTGATAAATATTGTGATGAGGTTTACAAAAAGAAAGAAGTGTTTTTAACATCATGTATTTGTTAGCACTAGATCATAGTGGATAGTACCTTCAAACAATCAAACAATTACATGAGCAGCTATTTTTACTTGGTGGATTTGAAACTCTTCAGTATTATATAAATTTAAATGTTTAATAAAAAATAAAAAATAAAATACACAAAATAAAATAGTTACATAAACAACTGTCTTTACATTCATTTTGTTAACATCAAAAGATTGTTATAATAGTGATGCCTAAACCCCTGCACCCCTAAAGATTGTTTTAATAGTGATGCCTAAACCCCTGCACCCCTAAAGATTGTTATAATAGTGATGCCTAAACCCCTGCACCCCTAAAGATTGTTATAATAGTGATGCCTAAACCCCTGCACCCCTAAAGATTGTTATAATAGTGATGCCTAAACCCCTGCACCCCTAAAGATTGTTATAATAGTGATGCCTAAACCCCTGCACCCCTAAAGATTGTTTTAATAGTGATGCCTAAACCCCTGCACCCCTAAAGATTGTTATAATAGTGATGCCTAAACCCCTGCACCCCTAAAGATTGTTTTAATAGTGATGCCTAAACCCCTGCACCCCTAAAGATTGTTATAATAGTGATGCCTAAACCCCTGCACCCCTAAAGATTGTTATAATAGTGATGCCTAAACCACTGCACCCCTAAAGATTGTTATAATAGTGATGCCTAAACCCCTGCACCCCTAAAGATTGTTATAATAGTGATGCCTAAACCCCTGCACCCCTAAAGATTGTTATAATAGTGATGCCTAAACCCCTGCACCCCTAAAGATTGTTTTAATAGTGATGCCTAAACCCCTGCACCCCTAAAGATTGTTATAATAGTGATGTCTAAACCCCTGCACCCCTAAAGATTGTTATAATAGTGATGCCTAAACCCCTGCACCCCTAAAGATTGTTATAATAGTGATGCCTAAACCCCTGCACCCCTAAAGATTGTTATAATAGTGATGCCTAAACCCCTGCACCCCTAAAGATTGTTATAATAGTGATGCCTAAACCCCTGCACCCCTAAAGATTGTTATAATAGTGATGCCTAAACCCCTGCACCCCTAAAGATTGTTATAATAGTGATGCCTAAACCCCTGCACCCCTAAAGATTGTTATAATAGTGATGCCTAAACCCCTGCACCCCTAAAGATTGTTTTAATAGTGATGCCTAAACCCCTGCACCCCTAAAGATTGTTATAATAGTGATGCCTAAACCCCTGCACCCCTAAAGATTGTTATAATAGTGATGCCTAAACCCCTGCACCCCTAAAGATTGTTATAATAGTGATGCCTAAACCCCTGCACCCCTAAAGATTGTTATAATTATAGTGATGCCTAAACCCCTGCACCCCTAAAGATTGTTATAATAGTGATGCCTAAACCCCTGCACCCCTAAAGATTGTTATAATAGTGATGCCTAAACCCCTGCACCCCTAAAGATTGTTATAATAGTGATGCCTAAACCCCTGCACCCCTAAAGATTGTTATAATAGTGATGCCTAAACCCCTGCACCCCTAAAGATTGTTATAATAGTGATGCCTAAACCCCTGCACCCCTAAAGATTGTTATAATAGTGATGCCTAAACCCCTGCACCCCTAAAGATTGTTATAATAGTGATGCCTAAACCACTGCACCCCTAAAGATTGTTATAATAGTGATGCCTAAACCCCTGCACCCCTAAAGATTGTTATAATAGTGATGCCTAAACCCCTGCACCCCTAAAGATTGTTATAATAGTGATGCCTAAACCCCTGCACCCCTAAAGATTGTTATAATAGTGATGCCTAAACCCCTGCACCCCTAAAGATTGTTATAATAGTGATGCCTAAACCCCTGCACCCCTAAAGATTGTTATAATAGTGATGCCTAAACCCCTGCACCCCTAAAGATTGTTATAATAGTGATGCCTAAACCCCTGCACCCCTAAAGATTGTTATAATAGTGATGCCTAAACCCCTGCACCCCTAAAGATTGTTATAATAGTGATGCCTAAACCCCTGCACCCCTAAAGATTGTTTTAATAGTGATGCCTAAACCCCTGCACCCCTAAAGATTGTTATAATAGTGATGCCTAAACCCCTGCACCCCTAAAGATTGTTATAATAGTGATGCCTAAACCCCTGCACCCCTAAAGATTGTTATAATAGTGATGCCTAAACCCCTGCACCCCTAAAGATTGTTATAATTATAGTGATGCCTAAACCCCTGCACCCCTAAAGATTGTTATAATAGTGATGCCTAAACCCCTGCACCCCTAAAGATTGTTATAATAGTGATGCCTAAACCCCTGCACCCCTAAAGATTGTTATAATAGTGATGCCTAAACCCCTGCACCCCTAAAGATTGTTATAATAGTGATGCCTAAACCCCTGCACCCCTAAAGATTGTTATAATAGTGATGCCTAAACCCCTGCACCCCTAAAGATTGTTATAATAGTGATGCCTAAACCACTGCACCCCTAAAGATTGTTATAATAGTGATGCCTAAACCCCTGCACCCCTAAAGATTGTTATAATAGTGATGCCTAAACCCCTGCACCCCTAAAGATTGTTATAATAGTGATGCCTAAACCCCTGCACCCCTAAAGATTGTTATAATAGTGATGCCTAAACCCCTGCACCCCTAAAGATTGTTATAATAGTGATGCCTAAACCACTGCACCCCTAAAGATTGTTATAATAGTGATGCCTAAACCCCTGCACCCCTAAAGATTGTTATAATAGTGATGCCTAAACCCCTGCACCCCTAAAGATTGTTATAATAGTGATGCCTAAACCCCTGCACCCCTAAAGATTGTTATAATAGTGATGCCTAAACCCCTGCACCCCTAAAGATTGTTATAATAGTGATGCCTAAACCCCTGCACCCCTAAAGATTGTTATAATAGTGATGCCTAAACCCCTGCACCCCTAAAGATTGTTATAATAGTGATGCCTAAACCCCTGCACCCCTAAAGATTGTTTTAATAGTGATGCCTAAACCCCTGCACCCCTAAAGATTGTTATAATAGTGATGCCTAAACCCCTGCACCCCTAAAGATTGTTATAATAGTGATGCCTAAACCCCTGCACCCCTAAAGATTGTTATAATAGTGATGCCTAAACCCCTGCACCCCTAAAGATTGTTATAATAGTGATGCCTAAACCCCTGCACCCCTAAAGATTGTTATAATAGTGATGCCTAAACCCCTGCACCCATAAAGATTCCCATAGCCTAGCCAAAACATCAAATTGTGAGATACATAATAGTAATAATAATAATGACTTTATATAAACTGCAAAAGATGTGTCAGCGTGATAACAAATCACGCTGGTATTAATGCATGAGCAGAAATATGCATATGCCCTCTACCAGTAGATGTTTAATGTGTAGAAGTGTTTATGTGACAGTGTTTACACTCAATAAAGTCAAATCAATCAATGCCAAATTACAAACATCATGTTTTCATACAAAAATCATGATACAAAACAAAAACAGCAAGACTATTATGGCATGTTGTTGAATATATTCTTTGTGAATCTATGATATTAGGAGAGGTTAAGACTCTACTTGTGCAGCTGTTAAGAGCTGTGGCTCATCTCCATGACAACTGGATATTACATCGCGACCTAAAAACATCCAATCTTCTACTGAGTAACAAGGGCATTTTAAAGGTTAGTATAAATTGCTTGACTTTTTTTAGTTCCATTTTTAATCATTTAAGCTGTAATTCCAATCTAAAGCCAAGTTCGATTTATACATTATAATTTCCAAACTGCTTTTTTTTTCAATCAATTTAATAGGGCGTAGCTAGCTCTGATTCATACTGTTTTTTGGCAGTTCAATTCTTTGGACACTAAATGTTTCCAATTCTATAAATCATTTTCCTCTATCTTGCCTTTCTAATTTCTTCAAACATAATAATAAATAATCAATGTGCTTGTAATAATACCATCAATATATTGGTAAAAGCATTAAATGTAAGTCCCTATAATAAGCCATGTTACTTTTGCTGCATATTTTTATGAAAAATTACAGTATTATAATTATTATTGGTATTCTAATTATTTATCTCATTCAACAGGTTGCTGATTTTGGTCTTGCAAGGGAGTATGGGTCCCCTCTAAAGCCATACACACCTATAGTAGTTACATTATGGTACAGAGCTCCAGAGCTGTTGTTGGGGATTAAGGTATTTAGATAACATCCTGTTCCTATGTTGCAAGGCAGTGATCATACGTGATCAAAGATAATTATCTGGCAGCAGATAAGTGTAAAAATTGTGATGATTGGTTCATAAATTTTGTCATGTAAGATAGCATGTTATAGAACAGTTTCAACCCTTAAAACTCCAATCTGATAATGTTCTTCCTGATATCATTGTGTTTGTGTTATAGGAATATTCATGTCCTATTGATATGTGGTCTGTTGGATGCATTTTTGCTGAACTTCTCACAATGAAATCATTATTTCCTGGAAAATCAGAGATTGACCAAATCAATAAGATATTCAAGGTAAGTAATTATGGTTAAGTAAAACAGGATTAATGCTGATGCTATTATGAAGGTTTGAACCATCCGCCAGACCATCACTCAGGGTTTTTAAATAATTGACGAGAATTTTTTGATTTATAATTGTGAGGCTTCACATCTTCTCAGATAAGGACGATAAACTTGAGGCCCATTTTGCTACACTTCACATTAACCAATAACAGGGGAATGAAAATAATAACTGAGGATGCAGGTCAAGACCATCCGCGGTGATAGGCCTACACTCTAGTACATATTAACTACTCACTACTAATTAGTGTATATCATTATATATTAGAGATATATGGGCTCTGTAAGCATTAAACATGCCACATACTAACACTATTAAGTAACAATACGCGTCAAAACTAGTGAGGTTTCTATTGTTCTGCGGCAAAAAAACTTCCCCTCGTAGAAATTCTTTAATTTTCACTATATTGATGTATCTAGCTAAGGGTTACACATTTCTTAAGTAAAATCTACAAAATGCTGTTTACAAGACAGTGTTTCTTTTGTGTTTAATGGTTTTGTCCAATCAGAATTGCTCAAAACAATGGCTAGGAGACGCTTGCTTTTCATAGTGAGTCCCACGGTAAAATTTTCTCATAGAAAAAAATAAGATCGCTTTAATAAAACTGAAATGTGATTTTGAATAAAATATAGGAAAAATATCCCAAAAGTTTGAAAAAAGGCCAATTTTCTTGTTTTAGCCAATCAGATCAAGCATTTAAACAATACACAATTAACACCTTTATGCATTCCATTGCCGTTTGCTACACTAGTTCTTACTCGGAACGTTACTTAAACCACTCTCTAGTGATATATTGACTGTTATATATCTATTATGTTGATACATGTATTTGTTGCATTGCAGGATCTTGGTACTCCAAGTGATAAGATATGGCCAGGACCACCATCATACTCTGAGCTGCCGCATGTTAAGAAGGTTTGTTATTATTATAGGATACTATTAAGATCACCACCAGGTAGCTGTACGGAGCCTGGGTAAAAGTTATGCACTGAGTAGGATTTCTTTAGAATTTATCCAGTAGTGACAGGGTTTGTCTATTCCGGTTTTAGATTGTTTATTTTTTACATGGTATTCGGTTTTCTTCATTTTTACATAGTGCTTTAATTTTGTCATTGAAAGAGTCAAAATGCCTGGTATTTGTACCTTTTAAGGACTTGGCATTTGATAAAGAAGAGTACCACAAATATGTAGTGAAAAATCATTTGTACAAAAATTATTGGTAAATCTAGGCATGCAGTATTGGATGATATTTCAGTGCAATATTTCAACTTTCAAATCCCCCTTACACCCCCCGTCAAGTATGTGTGAAACTGAGTAGGTCTACATGATGACTGATTGCATTTCATTTGAACATAGCTGTTGTTTTATGCAAATAATCCTAGTAAATTTGTAATAACATGTATTTTATGTCTTTACAAAAGATGACTTTCACTGAATACCCATACAATCAGCTGAGGAACAAGTTTGGCACATACCTGACAGACAAAGGCTTTGATCTTCTGAACAAGTAAGAGTACCTAAATGTCATAATGGTATCATTACTTCCTTCCTGTCTTCCTTCCTTCCCGTCTTTCTTTGTTCCTTCTGTCCTTCCTTTTAACCTTCCTTCCCTCCCTCAATCCATCTTTCCATTCATCCATCCTTCATTCATTTCTCCTTTTCATCCTTTATTCATTCCTCCCTCCGTTTAATTCTTCCTTCCTTCCTTCATTCCTTTCTCCCTTTCATTCTTTCTTCCTTCATTCATTCCTTTCTCCCTTTTGTTCTTTCTTCCTTCATTCATTCCTTTCTTCCTCCATCCCTTCTGTCCTTTCTTTTATCCTTCATTCCTCCCTTCCTTCTAGCCTTACTTCTTTCCTTCCATCCTCCCTCCGGCCCTTCCCTCCTTCCTTGCTGAATGCTTCCCCTCCTCTCCTTTTTTCTTAACTTCTTTTTCTTTCTGTTGTATTTTTTTAAAGCCTTCCAAGGAAAGACATCCTTTTTACTTGTAGTATGTGTGTTTTAATGTCATTTCTCATATGATTACTATTGTAGATTCCTAACCTATGATCCAAGAAAGCGAATTACAGCTGAAGAAGCTTTGAAACATGATTATTTCAATGTGAGTAGTATTTTGATCATAAACAAAATTAAAGCTATCAATGATAACCAAAGAGTTTTAAAAGCAAAAACAATTTTAGTTAATTTTAGTTTGTGATAATAAGGCTGATTCCTATATCAGGTGGGGTCCCTGGTGTCAGCAAATGAATTTGCTTATTAACCCTTTCCCATCTACACTAGCCAAAACCAGCCGTCAAAAAAACAGCCTTGCTTAAAAAAAGTCAAATCTTCCTGAAACAACGTATCTTCCTTGACTAGAAAACACTGCATAGCCAACTTACTCTTTTTTACATCATTTACCCAGGCATGGTTTTATGTTTGTTCAACTACAAGTTTAATGTTACCTTGGTTTAATGTTAATTCCTGACATTTTTGTTAAAACTAGGAATCCCCATACCCTGTAAAACCTGACATGTTTCCAACATGGCCAGCTAAGAGTGAAATGATGAAGAGGCCAAAGAAAAGAGACTATGAACACAGCCCCAAACCACCTGAAGGTGGAGAAATGTTTGCAAAACTTGTAAGTAGTGCCAGGCTCATTCATTGAAATACATATAATGATGAAGTTTGTTTTGGTTACTTTATAGTCAGGAAAATCCTCAATTGAAACTAGTTTAGTCAACTCAGGTTTACTAAACATAGGTTATTTTAAAATGTTTTGTGTCTCAATGGGGAGTGTTTTTTTGGGAGTTTTTGAGTGAAGCAGTCTCTGAAAGTAGCAAGCTACAAGCAAAATGTTTGTAAGCAAAACTCATAAGGGCTCTGCAATGTGAAGTGTGTTTTGTATAACAATTCAAACCATGGATTCAATACATGTCTGCAATGTGTCCATTGTACACCAATAGCCATTTTGAATCAAGTCTCAAATGTAACCAAACATGCTGTCAAAATTATGCTTATTTGTTTGAATGTTCTTGAGAATGGAAATGTTCTGTGCAATTTAAATCCCCTGAGTTTTTTTTTACAGCCAAATTTGTTGTACCGTGACCAGCCTTTTCAAAACTTTGTTTTGATTTGGTCTTTTCTGAATCGTCAATCAATTTGATAGGGCGGAGCTTGACCTAATACGTTCTGTCATTGGGTAACCTGAAATAAACTCCACCCCTGAAATTGATTGACAGTTCAGAAAAGACCAAATCAAAACAAAGTTTTGAAACGGCGGGTCGCGATACAACGAATTTGGCTGTAATTGAAACCTCATAAATTTCAGACATGGACGTAAAATGTCATTATGTCTAGTATTAATTTGTGTGTTGTGGAATCACCAAAATTTAAATCTCTTTTGGTTAACAAATCTCAATGTAAACTCTCTGTAAATCAGGGCTTATTCTGTCATAAGATGTCTTCACAGTATGCTGGTGGTGCTGTGTTGTTGGATTTTGAATTATGATTGAATCAATCAATTTAGTTCTTGCACATTTTGCAAGCCTCTATGAGTTTACAAGAAATCAATCATCAATTCTATTTAATGATGGGTTATAAGTGGGTTAGCACCATAGAGCCCAGAACTGCTAGTAGTGAGGCAGCTAATATACAGTCAGGACAAAACATAAGAAATACATATAGTTTAATAATTACATATAAAATAAATATCAATCGCTTTGTATTGACTGAAAAACAGAAACAATATACAGACTATGAGTTAAAACATGCACACAAAAAGGACTATAAGTCAATTAAAGATTATTAATTAAGTGTTTTATAATGATTGTTTATTTGCAGAAAGAAGGTGGTGACAGTAGCGGTGGTGTGTCAGGAGCACAAGGGTTCCATATGCTGTCTTCCAAGAAAGGATCTGCTGCTGTTGCTGGATTCAGTTTGAAATTTTAAGAACTACACTAACACTCGAATTACTGTTAGAGTTATTTCATTATTTTATAACTCTTACAAAGTGACAAGTAAATGGCGCAAAAGAAATGTTGTCAAACAAAATATATTTTTGTGGAGCTTGTAGTTTTTCATTGCTTACAACTTTGGGATCTCTGTAATACACATTACTTTACGCTTCAACTTTCCTGTAAATATCTCATGTGTTTGATAGAAATATTGTAAAATTGTGTTTCATATTTCATAACAATAAATACTCTACTAAAATAAAGTGATTGTGTTTGTTGAATCTAATGGACTGGGATAGCAACTTGATGACAGATGGCCCTAAAACAGACGTCCACTCAAACTACACAGTACTAATATACAAAAGTATGCATTATCTCAAAGCTGAATGAACAGAGATTACAATGGATAATATTATAAAATAAAGTATTGTCTTTATAAAATTAATTCTTTATTTTTATGACTGTAATAGGTTTTTCTATCACATGTCCCACTTTTGTGAATTTCCAAGTGGAGAAAAACAACAAAAGTTGTGGGGGAAAACACAGATAAACAAATCTAATCGGATTTTCTGTGGTTTATATTCACATCAACGACCCCTTCTTGTTAACTACAATTTTACTTCCTCCCGTCACAAAATAAAAATTGTTTTCATTTTCAATGATACACGCCCCCTTCACCTCCCCCCACGTCACTGATATATGCGTGTCACATCGCACGGTTGTTTCGACCACGTGACTAATATCCACTTACCATTGGCCAATGAGAAGGGTTCTTGTCGTTAAAATACCGGATCGTTCTTGCTGATCAGGCGTCGGTTTTGGGAAACGTCTTGCTAGGAAGGTGAGAGATTTTTGCAGAATATTAATGTTTTACTTTATCAGGCCTTACCAGTCTTTTTCTTTGCAATATCTACACTCCATTGAATATATCTGTGATTTTATTTTCAGGTACAAGTTCTGTTTTTTAGACAAAAAAGCACAACAAAATGTCGGTCAAATTTGGCATCAACGGGTAAGTGGAACATGTGTTCAACTTATGTGGCTTTTCAGCCTTTTTTTCTTGCTTAGATGCTTGAAAATAGTTGGTAATAATAGATTAAGTGTTTTTATACTGTTTGTGTGTGTAGATTCGGACGTATTGGTAGACTTGTTTGTCGTGCCAGCTTGGAGAGATCCGAGGTCCAAGTGGTTGCCGTAAACGATCCATTTCTCGATGCTGAATACATGGTAAAAAAATTGTACAATTTTATCCGTAGTATTTATTGTCCTTTTGTCTTAAGGTAATTGCTTCCTCTGTTTCCCGCTTTCGAAGACGGATTTTAATTGTTTTGCAAGAGAAAAACTTGTGCAAATATGTTGTAATATTGGGTTCAAAGATTGATCGCAAAATACCTTTGTGACGTGACAGTTTCAGCTGAAATTTTTGACAGGAAAAATGCAAATTTGATGAACAAAAGCTTAACTATCTGACCGGTAAATTATACAAAAAAATAAAAGTATTATACATTCTTCGTGGTTTGGTAATTTTGCTGCGTTTGTTTTCATTATAAACACTTTGCAATCGCATTTTACATCTGCACCATAAATTATGAATTTATATTTATCAAAATGGCCAATTTTCTGAAATGATATGTTTAGTGTATAAAGTGTACATTTTGCTGAACAATTATATACAGACATTTCATAGTTCTAGTAGATTTATGATCTACCAAAATACTGTGGACCTTGCCACGTAGATAGCGTATAGACAGTATATGCAACGATTTGCACGTATTTGGAATAGATTGAAAGAATAATTTTGTGATAAAATCACGATTTATATCAATTTTTTGTATTATGTTATATTTCAAAAATAAAGCTGTTTTCATTTTTCTATTACAGTGAGTTTACTCGAACCATGAACACTTGTCTTTATTTAGCTTTTTATTTTCAAATTCTCGATAAAAAAAGTGGGACTGAACTCAAATGCACTGTCAGACTTGCATGTTATGAAATTGAAAACGTTTTCAAATTGATTCACTCGAAGTATGCATGTGAGAAAGTGTCGAAAAAGCACAAAGTGTTTTTCCTAATCTTTGCTTGTCCTTCTTTAGGCATACCTTTTCAAGCATGACTCTACCCATGGTCGCTTCAAGGGAGATGTTAAAGTTGTAGATGGTAACCTAGTTATCAATGGCAAAACCATTGCAGTGTATGCAGTAAAAAACCCAGCTGAGATTCCATGGGGTAAGCACGGTGCTGATTATGTTGTTGAGTCAACTGGTGTATTCACTACCATCGAAAAGGCTGGGCTTCATCTCCAAGGAGGAGCAAAGAAGGTTATTATTTCCGCCCCATCTGCCGATGCACCTATGTTCGTCATGGGTGTCAATGAGAATAAGTACGACAAAGCATCCATGAATGTTGTCAGGTATATATCAAAGTAATTAAGTACAGTAGTTTATACAATAATACAATAATTGTTGTTAAAGCGATCGCAGGTCTTTATAATTCTTTCTTTACATTTGCATTGTCCTATTAAAAGCCCAGACTTCAGGAAATGCAATTGATGTTAATAGAACATTACAGTTTACATTATTGCATCACTTTACTCATTACAGCAACTATGGCATTCTTTGTGATTTCTCTTTCACATTCTCTGTAAATGCCATTGAAGTTAAATAAAACAATTTGTAGTAATTGCATAGCAAA
This sequence comes from Diadumene lineata, assembly GCA_918843875.1. Classification (NCBI taxonomy): domain Eukaryota; kingdom Metazoa; phylum Cnidaria; class Anthozoa; order Actiniaria; family Diadumenidae; genus Diadumene; species Diadumene lineata. The sequence goes on along the minus strand of OU974081.1, from coordinate 6,076,072 downwards.
AGAAAGTGAGTAAAGCATTTTGGCAGTTGTAGTTACAGCAAAGACACTTGAACTTTTGTAACAATGCTTCCTGGTCCAAGTGTCCTCACTGTAAAACCATCAACATACAAATCATGTAATGTTACAGCAAAAACCATTTGAGCCTTTAATGAGAACATTTTGATGGTTTCTTTAGACAATTTAAATCTTCCGTTGTTATGTGATATGTCAAACGTTTCTAGGGGCGGAGCCATCACAAGAGACTTTTCATTGGTTTACGAGTAAAACAATGTCTGATCTCCTTGGAAACACGACATTTAATTAAGTAAAAATACGCCCAAACAAACGATCCAAACGTGTACATTAAACGCTCAAACGGTTTTTGCTGTATTGCTTTATTTCAGTAATGCATCCTGTACCACCAATTGTCTGGCTCCTATTGCTAAAGTGGTCAACGATAACTATGGTATTGTAGAAGGGTTGATGACTACCATCCATGCTTACACTGCAACACAGAAGACTGTTGATGGACCAAGTGGAAAGGTAGTATTTTACCACTATTTGTTCTTCCATTGAAATCATGCAATGATCTTTACATCTAGTAAAATGGGAGGAAATTATGAAAACATGTAGATTTGTTAAAAAAGTGATTCATGAATTGGTGAATTTGCATTATGACCTTTGCATGCAATTTCTGCAATTGTGCTCCATTGAGTGACCCTATCTGATACTATTGAAATATTGATCTTGACATCCAGTAAAATGTGAGAAAATCATCAAAATGTGTTCGTTAAAAAAACGTGATGCAGGAATTGGTGAATTTGCATTCCTTTGCATGCGATTTCTGCAATGATGCACCATTTAGTTACTCTATCTGATACTTTCCTATCCACTCACATGTTCAGTAATAGACAAGATTGCCAAAACGTTGAACAATCCTTTAAAGTATGAGTTTGCCAATGACTTGTCAATTTTTAATATTTATTCATTTGCTCATTCACTTTTCTTGTTCTTTTACTTCTCCATTAATTCTGACATTTGTTTACTGATTGATTTTGAAGAAAAGGCATTCATTCGTCATCCTGTCCCTCGCCCATTAATTCATTCTTCCATTCAGTCATTTGTTTGTTGTAGAATCATGCTGGGATTGTTTAATTTTTCTCATGGTTAGTTTTCTGTCTTAGAAATGGCGTGATGGCCGTGGTGCACATCAGAATATTATCCCAGCCTCTACCGGTGCTGCTAAAGCTGTTGGCAAAGTAATCCCAGAGCTTGATGGTAAATTGACTGGTATGGCATTCCGTGTGCCAGTACCTGATGTGTCTGTTGTTGACTTGACTGTCAGACTGAACAAATCTGTAAGTCATGCACATGCATGTCACCTTAACATATTTAAAAAATGGAGGATAAATGGACATATTAAAAGATTCTTTTTATTTTAGACACAGGGGAAGGGGTGCTAACTACTGTTGAGGTCCCTTAATGTTATGGAGTTACTCTTATTTTATTTTATTTTTTTCAACAAGAGAGAATGATCATGTTTTTGCACAAATGAAAGTTTTCATTTTTTAACTGCACAAGAAATTTAATGGGATTGCACATGTTCAAGGAGGCGGAGGTGGGCACGAGTGTCCATCTTGAGAATACCACTGTGAGACCCATTCAAATTCACTGCTATTGCACTTGATATTCTCTTTCTACACCTCTCCACTCAGTTGGGTTTTAATGAGGAAGGAAAACTAGAAAACCTGGAGAAAAACCATTGTTTCATAGATGGGAGAACCAATTCTTATAACAAACTGTACTCACATAATATATATTATGATCAAGCTGGGACTCAGACCATAGATGTGAGAGGCTTAACCACTTAGCCACCCATAAAATCACTTGCATCAGTCTTTCAAACCTATTTGCCATAATTACCACAAATATATATGTAGTCAGATGTCTAATTTAGCAATATGTTGTGAATGTCAGGCAAGCTATAATGACATCAAGGCCACTATCAAGAAAGCAGCCGAATCACCAGAACTGAGTAGATACCTTGGCTACACAGAGGAACAAGTAGTGTCTAGTGACTTCATTGGAGAGACTGTTTCTAGTGTATTTGATGCCAAGGCTGGCTTGGCTCTAAATGATAACTTTGTCAAGCTTGTTTCATGGTAAGATTATCTCTTGTGTGCTATTATTGAAATTAGATTGAGTTGTGGGTAGTGGGTTCACCTTGGTTACAAGGCTCAAAATAATGGTCAAAAATATGCAGGACAAGATGACATTCCAAATAAATTTTTGTGTGGTTATCACATATTCTTAAAGGTCAAAATTTGTAACAATTATTTTTTTAAAATTTATCTACGAGATAATTTTTTCAGTCCAAAATATGGTCTTGACCTGGTCTTAATTAGAGCTGTGCTTGTAGCATTCCAGCAGCTCAAGTGGTGAGGATATCAGACTTGGCTGCTGAAGGGTGTGGGTTTGTTTCCTGTCTTGTATCTGCAATATTTTTCCAAGTTTGTTTACATTAATTTCTTGTTCATTCTATCAAAAAATGTAACAAATTATATTTTTCTGGAAAATCCACTTGCCTTCTGCTTTGTAGAGAACAGGCAATGTTTTGCAAAATTTGTTACATTTACTGTAAAAGAAGACAAACAAGCAAGCTTAATGGGTTTCAAAAAACCTTTAGCATTCTATCATTTTAAAAACAGAGAATTTAACTTCAAAACAGAACAAAATCGTACAGAGAAAGCCTAATGTGTCTAAACAATAACAATAGGAGAACAATGAAAATGTTGAGTATAATTACTCTTGTTTTCTCCAGTTGGAGCTTGTGGAGTTTCATCAATGAGTATAGCAATGTTCACGCTGACTTAAGCCTTTGTTAATCATGTGCCAATCAGACGGTGATTGGCTCTTATTTCAAAAGAATCTTTTGTGCTGTGGTTGGCACATTAACATAACAATTCGTTTGTGACGTGTTTGTTTGTAAACAGTGAATATCGCTATATTTACTTTGACCTTAACTGTCAGTTAGTGGAAAAAGAGACTAGCTGTGGGAGTGATGACCATATGTGTTCTTGAATGACAGGGTATTTAACCCAGTGCTGGAAGTACACTTGTATTCATACTGTCTGACCCATGTAACAGCTCATTTAAAAGTCCAATTCTAGTACAGTAATAATTTGTTGATCTTTGTTAGATGTTCTTCAGGATTTTCTCTTAGTATTGCCATATAATGCCATTTGCTAAAAGTAAATTAGATTTTTTTTTGTGTGTGTGTGGGGGGGGGGGGGGGGGCATTTTTTTTTGCAGGATATTTTTTTTCCCATATGATGGTTGTATAGTATATTTTCTTGCTCCATGCACGATATTTTTTATTGGCACATTTGCCAACGATTTTTACTCTGTTTTAGGGGCTGTTTATATGCAGTGAGATGCTGCTTCTTTTGTGTCCAAGCTATCATAGCATAAAAGCAAAAGAAACCAACCATAAACAGGCCCTAAGCCTTGGCTCAATATCTGTTTTTTTTTTTTTGTATTTGCCCAACCCCTATCCCCCTCAAATATCTAATGGTCCGTCCCTAACTAATTTGGGTTCGCTTTTGTAGAGTGGAGGAATATAGGAAACACAATAACATATCCTTATTCTGATTTCAGGTATGACAATGAGTACGGCTACAGCCATCGTGTTGTAGATCTTCTGCTTCACATGTCCAAGCAATAAACACCAGCTAAACATGCCTGATCCATGGTACTCCAGTCTGAGTATTGGGTCAATGAGTACTCATTGCTTTAGTACCAATATACTTACCAAGTTGTGCTTGTTAAAATAACATGGTCAGTTTGGCTTTATAACAGAGTAACGCTCAAGTAATTGACTTGATGTTGATTTAAAAGAAAACAATGAAATATTATGTAGTGGACTTTAGGGGTAGGTCGTTAAAAATGGACTTCAAATAATAAATTCTTTTAAAAATATTGCTTTTTGCGTGTTTGATTATGGAATGTATTGTGCAAAAAGGTTGTTGTACGATGCCTGCTCATCCCTAGCTAAATCTCTATTTCAGAGAATAAAATTTTAATTTCAATGCAATGGATAACTTGATCCAGGCTTCTTAAACAGGCCCCTGGAAATTTAGCAACAGGACTCAACATTATTTTATTATTTGAACATTGATCTCATGATTGAATAGTTGAACACATTCATTTGATATTGAGAACAACTGATATAAGTAGAACTTGCCATTTTGAAGAAGAAATAATAATTGATACTTTGACATTGAAATGACATAATGAAATCAATATTTAGCTGACCTGTGGCGGCTTTGCAGCGCTTGGGTATAGACTGAAGATTTCGCCAACAGCCGCGCTATCCTTAATGGTAGACCGAGCTAACAAGGCTAACCCAGCGAACCAGGTCAGTGAGGGAGAAATAAGCCAGCCCCTAGACCATAGATGGCTAATTGACCAGTTTCAAATTCTTCTTTGCTCAGGCTAAACCTTAATTGTAGGTAAATTCACAAAAGAGTCTATACAAAACCATTGGTATTTATATTGCGTTTGGATTGGTGCATTCCCACGGGATGTACCTCGTACAAAAGAATATATCACATACTATTGAGGCTTAGCCTGAGCAATGAAGAACATGAAACTGAACTATTCCACATCCCGCTTCACTGCGATCTACCTCTTTTCAACATAGCAACACCTCTCTTATACCTCTAACCTTTTTACGGCCAATACATGTGGTAGAGAATATACATGTACTGTAGTACTTAGCAATGTAAGGACACATGGGCAACACAAAAATAGTATTTGAAAGTAAACACAGCAAAACAAAAGAATGGTATTGTCCTACATTGACAAAATTACCTTGCATGTAATGTAGGTGGTAGATTGTCCCACATTTATGATAAAATTACTTTAGATTAAGGTCTGAGGTAGGTCCCATATTGATAATCAAATGTACATGTAGGTGAATAGTCGGCTCTGCTCACATTGAAGAGAGATTTAGATCTTAGGTAGTTCCACATTGATGATATAACAATTACCTTGCATGAAGGAGTAGATCTATACGCAATATTCTCGCATGTATAACATAACTGTTAGCTAATGAAAAAAATAAAAGGTTTTTCAAAGGTCTTGAAACGAGATTTCAAAATAGAAAAATTAAAATAATCATCAATTAAGGTAGTTGCACAGGCTGGAAATTACCATTTTAGAAACATCTCATATTAAAGATGAAGGTTGATTTTCATGTCTATTTTATGTTTTTTTTTTTTTTTTTTTTTTGCGAAAGTTTTAATCAATAGAATGTCATTTTTAGCACAGAAAGTCCAGCCATTTTACAGGAAACACAAAGGATTAAGTCTTCTACCGAGTTGGGAGACTGGGCCGAGAAAACAATTTCTTCGAATATCTTGCTGCTACAAGCATCCAGAGCAGCAGTTATTGTGCAGATAATCAAGGCAATTTCGAAGGAAAAAATGGCATATTTTGCATCAAAAATAAGGGTTTTTGACAAAAGATGTCAGACATTCATTTTTCTTGGCGCTGATCAAGAATTTTGTTATGAAACTTTCACAAAATAAAGATAAGATGTTAAGAAAGAAAGCTGTGCTTGAGGAAGTCTGACATATCAATCACTTATAAGAACTCCGGTCTTACGGAATATAGGTAATTATTAACTACGCGAAAATTTTATTGATTATGTTCCCCAAGCACAGTTTTTTTTTCTTTTCCTTCCAAGGATTAACTTTTTGGAAAAAAATGGAAGCATATTTTATATACTTTACGAATAAAACGGGTTTAAAGTCAATTTTATATACTTTGTTTAATCCAAGTAACGCCCCTATCTATTCATGACACTACAAATTGTACAAATTTGAAATCTATAATTATTAAACTTTCCATCAATACTCTTATTTTTTTTAAATGCTAATCATCTCACTTAAAATTCCTTCTGAAATGACCAATATTTGTCGGTCGCGCAACCACCTTAAGGAGGCTCCATATACTTAAAGAGCGTCTCGGAGCTCAGAGGTTTATTAAATTTCAACTGCCTCCAAAGCACTATATTTCAAAGACTTCGAGTCAAAAATTTAGTTTTTGCACAAATGATCTCGTGACCGGTCACCATGGCTGTCGTAATAAAGCTCATATTAAAAAAATGAAAACTCTAGTTTTAAACGGTAATTTTTTCAAAAACGTATATGGATTTGAGTGCGACGACCTATCATATATTAGCGTGACAAAACAATCTCAACTGCAAAACCTTAGAAATTAAAAAGAATCTGTAGTTGGAAAATCATTGAAAATTTGCGGACTACTAGTATTAAGAACGCGCACAGTTTTTTTAGTGTTTTTATTTTATGAAAAGCGCGCGTTGTCAGTATATTTTCATCAAAATAAAAATTATTCGAGTTTGAGGTGTGGGCATGGAACGTATGTTTTCGGAATATGAACTGCCGACATGCTTGCGAATTTCGGCATTAAACATGATGATATACTTATTTGCATATGGTCAACAATGCATTTCAGTCTTGAAATGAAGTATCCAAAGGCAAGGACAACCTTCTTTTAAAAAATTAGGTATATATGGAATTACACTAGATGCTATTGCGTTTACCGCCGTTTCCTGATTGGTTTACATTTGCTGGTGGTAATCGGAGATTTGCTTGATCGACGAAAGCAAAAACAACAAATAGCGTTACGTTTGTGGTTGAGTTCGAAAACCTTCACTGGAAACTTCAGTTTCGGTGTTTGCTGTGTTATTTTCATTGCAAGTACGCACAAATAGAGCTGCCCTTGAGCTGTCCAATAAATGGCGGTCGATCTTGAGAACGAGGCTAGTCAGTCGTTTTGGTGAACAGTTCATCTTCAGGCTTTTTCGTTGTTCAAAAATGGTACAACGTTTTACATGGAAACCACTCTATTTGAAGTTTAACTACAATATAAGGATCAACACAAAACACTGTGGATGTCTTACGAGCCTCGTTTCTGTGATCTCGCTACAGTACGTAACCGCTTCGTTCGCCATATTTCGATTGGCGCCTGTATAATAATTCATGTGCCACAGTGGAAGATAACGCAACTAAACAAGGCTGGCATGCATGTCTTTTTTTACGTATAATTGGAGCTGCGTCAATCATCTTTAAAAAAACATTTCCTCAGCTTTTAGATGTAAAAATTGTTGAACATATATGTAGACAAATGTGAAGTGAGACCTAACTAAAGTCGATGAATCAAGCAATGAATGTACTGTAGTTTCGTTCATCTAAGTCAGAAACTGAATGTCTAAAAATTCATATCTTTCTTAAATATTTTATTAAGTAATATAAATTTATGGTGCGGCTCATATCGCGTAGCAAAACTGCATTCCCCTACCCCCTCCCCCTACCCACACACACACACACCAGCGAATGTCTTTACCCTGCTACTACGCGCCTCATGATTAATTGCGAAGAATTGGCTTTCTTTCTGGTAATAACCTTTTGGAAAAACTGCACATTGCAGCTTCTTGATAAACGTTCAACACGAGAAAAGTGTCCTTGTTCCTTCATCTTGCTCGTTATCGTCGTGTCAAACGATGAAACTTTAACTAAATGAGAATTGATATTCATTATATCCAGCCAAACAAAGTGACTTGATTAAACATTGGTCAATAATAAGTACAATTTTTTTTTATATTGGAACGTCATTTCAATACGGAACGTTTCATTCTATTAGAATGGTCTTATTATGTTTGTTTTCAATTATGACATTTTATTAATTGATATATGGTCTTCATGAATTGTTAATAATTTAAGTATTTTTGCCTCGGGGACTCTCGCTTCACTTTACACTCGTCGAGCATCAAGGTGATTTCGTCAATAAACCTGAACATGAAAAGGCTTTTAAACTTTGTCATGATAATGGTATTTTTTTAAGTTGCTTATTTCAAAAATTATATTAAAAAATGGAGTCCTCGGGTTAGGGTTAAAATTTTTAAAGAGTGATATGTTTTGCGAGGAAAATGCGAATGTTTAGGTATCACGAAAAAATAAGTACTCGTCAATACATGGATCTAGACATACACAACGCTCTTGATTTTGCTATTTTCTCTTATAGATATAAATATATCATGTGATTATTTGATCACACAAACCTTTTTTCTAACCAAACAAGGCAAATATCAATTCTAGGGTAGTCCGCGCCAATTGCCTATTCAAGACACATTTGTTTAAATATCTCAAAATCTGGACATGGAAGTTTATTGACAATCAAATAGTGTTAGAAAAAGTAAGAAAAAAACGATAGGTCACCGTGCTTGTTTGCGAGCTATTTAAAAAAATGTGCCATTTTGTTGTCAAAACCAGGGTTTTACCGAGGGTGGACTGCGACAAGTTAATATCGCTTTTTTCGCTTGATTGTTTTTTAAGATGTAATTCAATAGGAATTTATGTAAAATTTGTATTATCTCTCGACTTTAAAACATCCACAAAACTACGGAATTACCTTCCTTAAATGCAGCCAGGAAAAAAATATGCTAAATCGTATATTCGCAGAAATCAGTTGTAGCATGTTTATATTCTAAAAGTGCAAACCAACGATTTTGAACTCTTTTTTCGCATAGCAGATAGCTAGATCATCTTCATTTCTGGGGGTCTACATTTAAGAAATTTTCGGGGGGCATGCCCCCGCACCCCCCTTGATACTCCCGCCTTTGGTGGTCGTTGGTCACAGGAACACATATGTTAAAAAAAGAAACAACTCAGTCAAAATACTAGATTCGCCGCGTCGATCAGGAATGCACAAGAGTGCACGCCAAGTACATATCACTGGAGCACAGTCTCTTAAGTTGTTATCCCGGATTACTATCAACTACAATTGATAGAGCTAACAAAACAGAAGAAAACAAAAGAGTTTGCATTAACTTCGCTATTTAGTAATACTTAGTATCTATACCCCATAATAGACACAAAATAGCTGGCAGTTCTTTCACAATTTTTGTCGTGCACTCTAGGAGTTTTTTATGATGATAATTGAATTTTAAGTGTTTTATTGACTGTGTGCTTTTTCTTCGATCTTTCTCGTGTCAAAATAAAAGATAGTTTAAATAGTCATCTCTTTTTTTCTATATCAGTTTTGTTTAAGGATATACCGACAAATAGTAATGTTAAGAAACGAATCTAGGAAAACTTACGCAATTAAGGCAATGGAGCGATATATTAAAATTGTTCGTCTGCTTAAAAGCCTTCAATTAAGTTTCTGATCACGTATTGCGACATATTTTGGCTATTCAGTCGAGCACTTACATGAGAATATATTTTGAAAAATATTCCAAATAATCAAACAAAAGCGACTGTTGTCCACCAATGAAACTCCAAAGTTGAACTTCTTTGTATAAAGTACATTTCAACAAGTACTTTGATTATGATAGGTAACTAGCGATAAAACTAGTGCGAGCAACGTCGATGTCTCTCGCTAATGAAACAGTTAAAAATGTACGTGATACAGAGAGTACCTACTGACGTTTCGGACGTCGGAGTGAAAAGGAATATTTTAATTACATTCTTTTTTTATAACTTACAAAACGCGTTAAATTTATTATTTTTTCCCACATGCGCTTTTCAAACATTCATTAATGCGAGGGTGTTAATAGGGCTTATGATGACTATGGGTGATAAGTTCCACAATGCCAAAGTACAATACAAATGAAAGCTCGTTCAGGTCCTTTTGTAATCTGTTATCTTTATATGATAATGAGACTTTTCAATTATATTTTGGGTCATATAAACAAAACAGTTTCAACCGAAATCAATCAATAAAACTACCGTAAAAGAATGTATTTCCTGTTCATTGAAACAATGTAACTCCATTGATCGTCATAGTATTGATTTATCTGCATTTCATTTATATTACAATTGCATATTAGTGTCTTTATACATTGTCTAATTTTTCTATTTTAATTTTGGAGAATAAGATATTCTCTCCAATACTGAACAGTGGAAAATATTCATTTTTCCGTCCGATGACACAGTTCACTCAGCTGATTTTCACCGCAAATATAGTGCGCAACTTGTTTCCATGGTAAACTTGACGTAGATAAATCTATGCTAATCCAGCGAAGTTTATGTCATAAATTTCTAATTTTCAACTACAAAAGCAACCATTGAACTGACATTCGTTGTCTAACTGATACAGATATAAATCGATATAGGGTATTTTTATCTAGCGTTTTTCTAATTTTAATCATTCTAGCCCGAACAGTGCTGCACTGAAACTTGTTTTGCTATCAAATTTGTGCTATCACGTGATCAAAGTCCAAAGGGACACTCCCAAACTGGTTTTGAAAACCGGTTTGCATGTGTTGACCGTCCGAAACCATGTGAACGAATGTAAAGAACCTCGCTAATTGACTCGGTTTTCTTCAGAAAACAATTATCGCATTTTTATTTATAGTCTATTGTGATTAGTGAGAGGAAAAAAAAACATTTTTCATTGAGAACGTTTCTCCTTTCTGGTTGAAACAGAATCCTTCGCTTGTAAAAAATAATGTACACAATGTTTTGTCTTCGTGAATACAGAATTATTCATTCAATTCCAATTTTTCCATTGCCAGTCTCATAAGCGATTATTTCAAAAATACTTCTCATACGGTTGTGGATGATTTTTGCATGCTTTGCCTTGCCGTTGTGTTTATTTAGTTTAAGCGTATGCCGTCGTCTCGACCTAAATAGATTCCAATTAATGTCAAGCAGCGCAAAAAGAGTGGAAGTTAAAATACAGCTTGCATGGTCTTACCGATTCCCATATGTTGCGCTTTACTTCTAAGTGCCTGCAAATAAATGCTACGTGAATTCGTTTCAGTTATTCAGTAGTTTGACTGAGTCGATTTTGGATATTTTCCTGTTCAAAAATCACCCATTTATGTAACTTTTGCTTGTGTGATCTTAATATATCCCTCAGGTTTTCGAATCTTTTTACATTTCTGCTTCGTCTAATCTCTGCATGATTATTCACATGATCAAAATTCTTTTTTTAATTTTTTTCCTAATCGTTTTTTTTGGCACGATTTTCTTGCATATTTTAAATTTAATATTGCGGCCAATCGGGCTAGCCTAGACCACAGCCAGACAAACCGGTTTTGAAGGACCCCCAAGCAGGATTGTCAGGGGCACCTGTCAACCGTCACTGACAGCATTGTGAGGACGTACCCTTTTGTCGTGCGAAATGCTAATTAAAATTTCATGATAATATGTGTTTCTTTACAACCCAACTCCAGGTTTATATTTCATAACTTTGCTGGCTGTGTGAGCGCTTACTTGATTTCAATCTCACTGATTTCAACTACTGGAGCTGTAGCCCGTGGACTGTTGGATAGATATTTCGACTGACTGACAGACGTTTTATATCTCGAGGTATAGAACCAACGTTTGCATCGACTGTGTTGCTAGAATTTTACTACAGCATACAAAGGTAAGAGCTGTTCGATGTATATTTTTGGCATCAGATATATTTTTTTCTTTTGCGAGTTTTATCGCCATAATCAAAATAGCGAAGTCTTGATTTGTTTGTGGCATGTACGAAGATATCTCACGACTGAGTAAAACGTGACAACCTGACAGCTTCATTTAATAGCAAGAATATAACATACATTTCTAAACAAACTTGCCGCTAGTATTTACAGATTTGTTATCGGGTTATATTCGTAGACCATACTATGTCAAATCAAACAGTAAACGTCTGTTTTGCAAGGTAGAACCAAATTTATTTTTTCGCGCCCTTTGTTTTACCCGGCAAAACCACTCATGTATGTCTTTAAAATTAAATATTGATCCCAGCATCCGTTACTAGAAGAATGACAAATTCGTTTGGGTTTTATTTTCGCTATTATCTGCTCCAAGAATCGATCAAGACTTTGTATATAGTTTTGTAATGCTGACAAAGCAAATGTCCCGACAGTTTTGTAATGCAAACCTGGTTAAACCACAACTGCAGTAAGGATACAGTGGTCTGATAAATGTACTTGGCAACTGAAATCTTCGTACGTTACTATCATTGGTATGCTAAATGTTTATCAGTCTACTGAATAAAAATAATGAATGTTAGTCGTTGATATTGATTTTTTTCTTGGCAAATTCTTCACGAGAGCAGTCAAGCATACTCGTGTTTGCATGAAATCAGTTGTTATTGTACAATTCACTTACTCTGCACGTAAAATCATTACCTTGTCTATAGCGCATCGCTGGCCAGTAAGTTAAAAAGGTCATAAAATATCACCAAACGAAGACCATCTAGTCATTGTCAGTTTCGTATGGTAATGTTTGGAGCATACATATACTGCGTAGCTATAATACAATCGCTTTTTTATAGTTCGTACGATCGAAACGGTTCATACTCATGTGTAAGTATTTGTTTATATTTTCAACAGGTTTCCCTAAGTGAGGCCATGTGTTTTTTATTCACACTGTTAGGATATTCTTTGCTTTGCATTGTATTTGAAATTTTATTTTAATCAATGTTGTCATTATAAGTTGATGCTGAAATAACTCAGTATATTTTTCTCGGTAATAACTGACAAAATATTGGGGCGGCTAGCTAATTTTGCCCATCATAGACAGGCCCAATCAGACATAGACAGCACATCACGTGATTAGCAACACTTAAGCACCTGGGCCGTCCCTTAATCACGTGTGAAACAGTCTCGATAAGAGGCAGCCAATAGAAACACAAACACATCACGTGTGTGTCCGCCTACCACGTGAATACGCTACTTCACACCAATCAAAAAAAGTTGTATCACATGGAAGGGCTAAGTATCACCTGATTTTAAACCAATCATACTGTGACAGCGTATTTGGGGGCGTATCACGTGGTAAAGGGCTACTGTTCACGTGCTAAACCAGTCCAAAGTGCAAGGTACGATTTTTCATCTGCACTCGTTCCATAATTTACGAGTTACACTCTGCGGCAAGTACAACTGAAATACGTGCTGCTTCGGGCTAAACGCAGCATGACTTCACAAACACTGCAAGACATCTCTTGCTCACAAAATACTATCGATCATCAATAAATTTGCTCTTTCACTGACAAAAGCGATATATCTACCGACACTGTCGAAAAATAGTACAACCTACTCGGAAATTGAGTATCACAATTAAGTTGAGGTTTCATTTCTTTGTTACTGCTTCGTCACCTTTTCAGTATCGCCCCACGTGTTGTCACTTCAGACGAATAATCAACAAACTAGTTATCTGGTGGCGTATTTTAATTCAGATTTTTCGAGAACCAATCTGACTCAATTCTGACTGAAGAAAGCTGCTAGTTGTCGGTACATGGTTAATATCTTTTTCATTTTACAGCGAAATAAATTCATACCTTCTACAAACAATATACTGCAAATATTTGACTACTTTCATATTAGAATGATTGTATTTCCATTTCTTTATTGACACCAGAAGTTGAATAATTTGTTGTTTTGTCAATGAAAATGTTCTGTACACATTGCATAATTTCCCCAGTTTTTTTTTCTTTGAGGGAGGAGGGAGGACGTTCTACCCTATCTTTGCCATAATATGTACAACATACTTTCATAATTTTTGTTTCACGATAATACAGGAACAATAGTCATAATCATAATTAGTTAAGATTTTGGTGTAGAGACGGGGTAAACGTCATCACGCTTCAGCCTATTAGTTGAAATCATTTGTAATTGAACAACAATTTTCAATTTTATAAATTATGTGGTTTCCATATAATCGAGAACGGTCGAGAAACTAAGATCGCAGCATTCCGATTGTACGATCGAAAAAAGTGTTTCCATATAATCGTAGACGATCGAAATGTATCGAAAACGGTCGTAGGATCAAAAAACTATAGTTTCCACATAATCGAATTTTTTTATCGATCGTTTGCGACAGGTCTCGATCGTTTTCGATTATATGGAGACCAGACTCAAAAGATTTATTGCTTTTGTACCGTTTTCATTAACCTGCAGAGTATGACATACCCGCGGTAGGGAATTCGATAAAGACTGTTATTTTATAATTTGTCCAAACCAGTATATAGACTAGTGTAATGACTACTATTTATCATGACGGTGGGGAAGCATGTGAATCGCTGACGGTGGACATCACTGAAAACATATCTTTTCATAAGCTGAGCAACGAAGTCGCTATAAAAATTAAGCTTTTACATTAAAAAACGAAGACCATTAACATTTTAATATACAAAGAAATAAGTATTAGGACTATAAAACCTTACTACAAAAACGTACAGAATTACAAGGCGTAGACTGACAAAACGCGAGGACGGAATCCAGATAAAAAAAACAGTGAAATAAATGTATTCATAATTACGCTTACTAATAAAAGCCCTAACATAAATTATCATCGCTGGTGTTATTACATCTATTAACCGATATTTGCTTATACCAATGTTAATCACAACAACGAAAAAAATCGCAGCAATTTGCATGCGTTCATTGATTTGTTTTCTTCTAACTTGGAGCTTATGAGAATTATATGATTATTTTTATTTTTAGCTAGACAGTCTACTTATTCTGTTTGTTTAACAAATCAAAGAGATATAATTGCAAAGCTTGCAATCGATAATTAATATTTACTGAAAAAAACTAATTACATATAATGTGCTAACAACTAGACAAAAATTGGAATCGATACAAAAGCCAGCCACAGTAACTCTCGTCGTCACTAAACAACAAATAGTAAATATTAGTATCGTCAATGAAAACGATGCCGATCAGATGCTGAACCGCGTAGATCTTACCAGCCGAAATTTGCTTCACACTATATCAGTGGCAAGTACAAAACTCGACACCCTAGGTTATAACTATGACAACAACTACTATAACTATTCATTTAGAGGGTTTATTAGAACTTCAACACATTAGGGTTTTCCGATTTAGCGGAATTCCACTTCAGAATTTCGCGCTTTGTATTCAATTTGTACAGAAATTGATCAATACAAAGCTAGCTCGGAATTCTAAAATGGAATTTCACTAAATTGGAAAACCCTATATCAGGGCTAGCCACCTGTGAATCTCTTTCGCAATTACCAGGAATAAATAAAGTATCAACTTAAAGGATTACATTTTAATTAACAAGGAAAATCAAGCAAATCTTTTACTCTTTGAGTAAAGCATTTAGGACAAATTCACACTAAAACGGATATATTTGACAAAGCAACTCTTTTTATTCGACTAGCTGGCCCTCTGTCGACACTAAAACGCACAAAACAAGGGTATGCAATTATCAATTCAGTGTGAAAGGATATACGAGAGCTACTATAGAATTCTCACAGTCATTCCAGTGGCTAAATAGGCTCAAACATCCTAGGTAGCAGTCGGAAAAAATTAACAGTTGTCTGGACAGATTGCATGGAGGATTCGGCCCGAATTGAAATTTTAGCGATATTATTTTGGATCATTTGGCGAGGAAAGGAAACAGTGAACCGAAATGCATGCGCAATGCTAGTACCGCTGTACATAATATAGTGCAGACGCTAATTTTCGGCCGTGGATAAAATAAAATCCCGATTATATAGGAGAACTTAAAGCCCACTTTGCCGGTGGGGTGGAGAGCTCCAGTCTGGCTAGCACAAACCCGCGGGCTGGAACTTCCACCCCGTGCTGAGATTCACTTGCTGAATTTCAGGCCCCAAAGCCTGGCTGAAAAGCTTCATTTAATCGGCCCCTTGATTCAGCTCAACTTATAATTTTAATCTAACTTTTTGCCTGATCATAACCCACCGTATAGTAACCGAAAGGTTCTTTTTTATCGTGACTGAGTCTGATGTGTTTTTAAGACATTTGCAGCTTGAAGGTAAGACTGCGTTGGTCTGGAGAAATGTGACGCAGTTAGCAGTTATACAATACAATACAATACAATAAAGGTTTATTCAAGATGCAAATTAAAGGTGACAGTTACAAGATAAATTAAGCGTAGCAAAGCAATACAGAACATTAATAACAAAAGTGTCATCATGAAAAGGAAGTTAAGAGGCTAGCTAATTGAAAAATTGTGTAAATATATAAAAGCTAGGTGTAATAGCTTAATAACAAAAGATAAATAAATAGTAATAGTGATGAAATAAAATAAGTTAAATGCCTAAATGATCTTTCACTTTCTTCTTAAAGTCTGAAAGTTGGCACTAATCAAAAAATGATCCGGAAATTTTGCAAGGGGGCACAAATCATCAATCAAAATTTAAAAGAACTATGTATAAACATAAATAAAAAGGGGGAGGGGGCAAAGGCACTAGTGCAATAGATGCAAGCATAAACAAACACAAAAGAGAAGACAAAGAAAAGAAGTCAAGCGTGTTACGTAAGACATGACATAAACATACAGACGCAAGCATAAGCAAAATTTAAAAAGACAAAGGGATAACAAAGAAAACACCGTCTAAATCCCCTGTAATCCTTAAACACTTTTGACTTGCGCTTACGCACCAGTGGGTACAAGGCTTTAACAAAAATATTTTCCCATAATTTGCATGTTGCATTTGCATCACTACAGGAATAAAATAGATCCCAAGGGGCTTGACAGAGGCACTCTTTAAAATTTGTCAATGTTATGCAAAAGATTTGAAATACGGTAATTTATTTCTTTGTGTCTCTGTTTTGGAATGTGATTAATTTTACGCGCGCAAAATATCAGAACATGATTACTTAGCGCAAGCTGGCCACCCCGGACTTGGTGATTTTCACAGGATGATTTGCTAGGATTTACGCCGGTTAAAGTGCTACTATTTTGTGTTGTTCTTGTAGGTTTCTTGATAAATTGGTTAAACAATAAATAGTAAGTTTCAGCAAGACAGTGTCGCCATCGTTAGTAATTTTATTTAAATAATCACAGTTGAAATCTTTTGTTTCACTGTTAATTGTGACATCTTTGTTGGAAAAGGCTAAGTGAACAGACCAAAATCGTTTTTTTGACTGCTGGCTCGAAATGCTTAATAATTTGCAAATAACATCGGAAAACCCTGACCATAATGTTATAGAAAAAGTTTATGTCCACTTAATTCACAATTTCGAATGAGCACGAATAAAAACCTGTGCACTGTCAAGACAGGTTTAACCTCCAAACCGAACAAAGACATATAGGTTTCCTAACCATTCTTTCTATTCGACTGTGGTGTAATGTACGTGTCTGTTGGCTATTAACTCTGATTTAGGGTTTCTTCTATTTCTTGGGTTTGGTGTTTAGATTAAAGGATTATTGTCTTTTATCCCACCTGTTTTGTTAAGTCAAAATAACAATGACGAAGTTTGTTTGGTAAGCTCTTTTAGTTTACATGCAGACTAGCATTTGGAGTTCCATTGCCTCAAATTCGAACTGAACAGTGGTTCACGGTAGGTTGTTTAAGTTTAAAGTATGTTAAACTGTGCACATATATTGATTGATTGTTTCCTTTTAAGTAGTTCAAGGTCACAATATGTTGAATTTTAGTTCGTTCATCAGAATGTTTTGTCATTTTTGTCAGTGTGTTACTCGAAACAAACGCCCTTTAACTGTTGTTATCGTCAACGATGTTTTATCGTGAAAAGGAGAAAAATTTTTACCTAAAGATATTTTTAGATATTAGACTTTGTTACATCCTAATCAAATAATCAATTTGATTTCTTTTTAACTGGTTTAAAGAAAATAGGTCATAAAAAGACGCTTACTAGCTAGTTTTGATTTATTTGAAATATTATATTCAATTGTAACATTTTGCAATGTGCTTTTGAGCTAAAATCTTTTACGTTTTGAAAATACGATCAGAGTCGGCATCTTGCAACTCACAAGTTTAAGCTCAACTAAAATATCTGATAATCAAACTGAACTTATACAAGCTAAATAAAAATATTGCAATTTCGTCTTCAAATTCTGTTTTACTAGATTGATTCATATTGAGGTTCTAATTAGGAGGATATTTTTTCATTTTTATTTAGCATTGATTGTTATTGCAATTTCTACTTGTTGCATGCTTTGGGAAATTTGCGCAATAGTTTATTGAAGCGTATCTTATTACAAGCACTATTTTTCTACAATTTTGAATTGCGTCGTTTTTAGGGCTAGCGTGCTATCCATGCTAATTGAACGATTGGATTTTTATTAGTAAAGCAAAAGAAATATCAGTTTTGGGGAGTGGTCCTTTTTCAACAGCAAATCACACACTGGCTGTCATTATCTTGGCTCAACTTGAATCTGAAATTGATAAAGCTTACAAATCACAAACTATAGATTTATCGGTATATGAATTACTAGATGATATAGTGAGGCACTTAATTTATAAATTATACAAGTTAGTGAATATCAAGTAGAGTATACAAACACTAAATGTTGCAATAGTTTATACAGCTATTCCTGAAAAGGTTGTCTAGTTGAAATCTCGATTTAGCGAATGACAATGTCATTAGCATATTATATAGTTGCATAGTTCATTATAATTATGTGATAAGGTTATTTTGTACATTTGGACTCATCTCTTCTTAAAAAATAAAAATTATGAAATATGCAAATGACTTAAATATTCGCTAAATCGGTATTGCAACTGGACAACCATTTCAAGAATAGCTGCATCGCCATTTAGACAAAAGAAGAAAAGAAACAGCATAAACATAAATTTATGTTGCATACTTTTAGCGCTTGCACTCCACCATATCATTGAAGAATTTCGGGTGGAATATAAACACTTCGTAAGAAAGTTTTCTTTCTGCAAGATTCGCAAATTCTTGAATGTAATTCAGTTTCTCGACAAGATACTTCATAAAACACGTTCACACTGCGCCGAGTAAATTTCGAAACGCAACTTTTACTCCGAAGTCTTAACAGAACCTTATTTAAGAGAAGAATTTACATAAAATTGTTGCGGATTTTTCCGTTCAAGGGACTGTAGGTTTATATGAGGCGAGCCAGCCCGGTTTAGCGGCTGGTTTCTTTTGTGTTCGAGCTATCAGAGAGTAAAAACAAAAGAAACCAGCCCGCTAAACTGGGCTGGCTCACCCCATATAAACAGGCCCTTAGTGTAGGAGGACGGCTTAAAATAAAGTTGCGTTTTCAAATTTATCTTTTGTGAAAAAGACTATAGCTTTACACAGGGTAGAAATGGGGTTAACTGATAAAAGGCCAAAAACACCACTGACAACTGACAAACAAGTCCATTTTATGCTGTATACTGACAACTGACATTAGCAAACCAAATGTTTTTACTGATGAATGGCCTAATTTTGAGCTGACAACTGAAAAACGAGCCGAATTCGAACTGACAACCAATATTAGGCTACCCCCATTACTAGCCCTTTTACAGTCACTATACCCAATTGGCTGATTGTGAAGTCTGTTCTATTTTCAGAAATCAATTGCTCTATTTCCAAGATGCCTGCAAAGTTTGCAATCAATGGGTAAGAGGTGTTATTTTTATTAAAGATTTTAACGCTGATAAACTTTAAAAATGTTATTTATGATATTTGTTATTGTCAAAATGATATAATCATTAGTTCATCAAATCATCATTTTATCACTATCATAATCACATTCAGTGACATCTTTATCATCTCCAACAATTTCACTTGCAACACTTTTTATTTCTGCCATCGATATCATCATCATTCTTACAAGGTAGCCATCATCCAACAGACGTTGACCACCACAGCTACCATAAACAACAGCAAGCCAGTTGCTATCTTCACCACCACCACCACCACGACCATCATCGTCATCATCGTTATCATTTTCACCACTACCATCACCATCATCATCGTGAAGTTCACCATCATTATTTAGTCTTCATCTTCAACGAATTGAATATTCGTTCCTTTTAGTCTGGAGAAACCGCTGACAAGTCATTACAGCAGACCTAGAATAACCCTGATAGATGAATGTTATTCGAAGTTTCATGAATTATTATGAGCGTAAGGTGGATAAAATACATTCATCCCAAATCTCCTTATTTCCTTGACACCTTGTTCAATAATCATTGTCTCAGTTGATGGTGCAGTTAATGCTCTGAAGCCAGCGCGCGACATGCTGCGGCCATTTTTCGATGACGTATAGAAAGAAGAGAGGAAGAAAAAGACGCCTATGAGGTTCCATCAGTCAGACGTCGTGCTATAGACAAAAGATAAGAGGAAGAGAGTAAACTGAATTTCCTACATATAGGCTTAAAACTACGCTATGCTCCGTGAAATTATAAATGGCATTTCTTATTCAATGAATGGCCCTTGGTTGCCACGATTGATTTAATTTGTTTCTAGGAATGAAAGAACTACTTAGTCGACTCTCAATAAAATGATGTTCAACATTTGTTCTTCTATTTTCCCCGGCATTTTCCTTTGGTGGCTTTAACTGTGGCATTTACTTTGAAAATTGGTTATCGAGCAAAAATATATATATATCTTAACAATATGTTTCTTTCATAAACTGTAGAGTAGCTCAGTTGTTTACTGGCTATATGAAAGTGAAGTTTACTGACAAAATAGAAAGCTATAACTAAAACAACATTAAATGGTCATGCGTAGTTTTAGTTTGCAAGAGAAATTGAGATACATGTGAGATCATTAGTTGAATGAAGTCAAGTAAAAAAATTAGTTTGGGTTTAAAAAAAAATCGCAAGATAATCCAGCTGATCACAAAATGATTGATGAAAACAAATTATCAGAAATAAAAAAATATAATGAAAATAAGGTTTGCTCGAACAGTGAAAATAGTTATAACCGGGGAAGTTTTTTGAACACAATTCTTGTCACAAAATGCATAAGAATCGGATAATCGAATTTATCAAAAGATGCAACACAGAATCAAGACAAATTTAACTTATTATCTCGAATAATAAAAGTACTTCCCTGCAATGAGTGAAACTGACGTCAGTAAACTAACTATACATATGGTCTATAAATAAGCTTGTGCTACTCTATAGTATTCACTAATAAACACATGGCTAATCAATTTTTGTGGTTGCTGTATTTGTAGATTTGGTCGTATTGGTCGTTTGATCTGTCGTACAAGTCTCGATCGTGATGACGTTCAGATTGTTGCTGTGAACGATCCTTTCCTTACCCCTAAACTCGCGGTAAGACCACCAACATATCAAACACTTGGGTTATAGCGTGTATTTCACATGAACTTGGGCATGCCAAACGGACGATCCAGCTGAGATGAGAGGAATGCCGATTGACGTCAGAACTAGAACATGACTATTGCCTTGTTGTGTATATCGACCTATATCATTATGTATGTTAGGGTCTCTTTAGAGAGCAAACAATATAACTGTGAAACGTCTGTAAAACTTTTTATTATATGATGTGAATCGTGGAGTCTGGAAATTAGCAAATGGATATCGAGCAATCTGATTGGTTGTGCGCGTTTCCCGACAGGTTAATGTTACAATCTTGTGCAAAGTCAATTGTTATCTACTCGAATTAATATTTTCTATCGAGAAACTTCTATTGTTTTACATTAAATAGCAAATAGTTTCACAGGACTATTGTTTGCCCTCTAATGAATATGGTCATTATTCATGTTTAACTTCTTTTGAAATTTTTTCTCCATCATCACAAAATACGTTCTAGTTAGTGAATATTCATGTCACCGTTTCAGGCATATCTGTTCAAGTTCGACTCCACCCACCGGACGTACGATGGAAAAGTAGAAGAAGGCGATGGCAAGTTCTTTATTGACGGCCATGAAGTTGCTCTCTATGCATTCAAAGACCCAGCCAAAATCCCATGGGAGGACCACAACTTGGACTTTGTTGTCGAATCGTCTGGCATCACAACATACAGCCAGGTCAGCACTCATTTAAAGAGAGGGGCAAAGAAAGTGGTGGTCGCTGCGCCGTCAGAGGATATTCCTATGTTTGTCATGGGTACAAACCACCACAAGTATGATCCAAGCATGAAAATTGTCAGGTATGAATTATTATATAGACATTATTCATTTCTTCATTTATTGCTCTTGGGCCAGTTGTACGAATCCCGAATAGCACTATCCACCGGACAAATCACTGCCCAACCGATTAATTCTAAAGAAATTATATGTATGCTTCGTACAACTGACTCCTACCTTCATTTATTGCTCTGGGGCCAGTTGTACGAGTTCCAAATAGCACTATCCACTGGATAATTCCCTGTCCAAAGGATAAATTTTAAACAAATAATATGGAGTGGATAACTTTATCAAGTGGATAACTTTATTCATGCTTCGTACAACTTCCCCCTGGTAATCTATAGACAGTTTAGTCCTGCTCAGCATAGCTAGCTATAGCTGATTGAAACGGACACCGGTAAATAACTAAACTTAACTTTACATTAACAAATGCAATGGCTTTACATTAACAAATGCAATGGCTTTACATTAACAAATGCAATGGCCAATTGACCAGCTTTAAACGGAAAGTTTAAAACAAAATGAGACAAGTGCTTGCATGCTTGCACATACTGAACAAGCTTCACTTAACTTAATCTATATTCTTGAGAAGAGATAACAACTATAAAGTACTTAGGTAACTATTAAGGTATTTGGCTGGGTACGCCTTCTGAAACAGTTGTAATGTATATAGGTGTCTAATAGTCCAGTTTCATGTTCTTCATTGCTCAGGCTAAGCCTCGATAGCATGTGATATATTCTTTTGTATGACTGGTATATCCCGTGGGAATGCACCAATCCAAAAACAATATAAATACCAGTGGTTTTGTCCTGACTCTTTTTTTTTAACTTACTTACAATTGAGGCTTAGCCTGAGCAACGAAGAACTTGAAATTGGTCAATTTACCTGGTATATATTCCTGTGCATCATTATATCTTGTAAATATCTCTTCTTTATCCTCGATGTTAGAGGAGCATGTACCTCAAGTGAAATGAAACAGTTTGTGTCATTTACTTGTTTGCCCGTTATTTTTATTGCTCAACAAATTTGGGTTTATTTGTTTCCAGTAACGCGTCCTGCACCACCAACTGTCTAGCTCCACTGGCTAAGGTCCTGAACGAGAACTTTGGTATCGTTGAAGGACTGATCTCATCTATCCATGCCTACACTGGACCACAAAAAACACTCGACGGCGTCAGTGAGAGGGTATGATGCACTGTTTCATTAAATGATTAACTGAGAGGTTAATTGATTGATTGATTGATTGATAAATGGATTGATTGATGAATGGATGGATGGATGGATTTATTGATTGATTGATTGATTGATTGATTGATTGATTGATTGATTGATTGATGAATGGATTGAATGAATAAACTGAATGAATGGATTGGATGGATGGATGGATGGATGGATGGATGGATGGATGGATTAATTGATTGATTGATTGATGAATTGATTGATTGAATAAAGACAATTGAAAATTGATTTGTTGGCCCACTGATTAATGGATTGATTAATTCTCTATTGTAGAAATCTATTCGAGAGGGTCGTGGCTGCCACCAAAACATCATCCCCACGACTACTAACGCAGCTAAAGCTATTGGCAAAGTCTTGCCAGAACTAAATGGTAAGCTGTCAGGAATGGCTTATCGAGTACCCGTGCCAGATATC
Organism: Diadumene lineata; assembly: GCA_918843875.1. Classification (NCBI taxonomy): domain Eukaryota; kingdom Metazoa; phylum Cnidaria; class Anthozoa; order Actiniaria; family Diadumenidae; genus Diadumene; species Diadumene lineata. The sequence goes on along the minus strand of OU974081.1, from coordinate 6,052,564 downwards.
TCTGTACTCGACTTGACAGTCAGACTAGAAAAACCGGTAAGTAAAATATAGAACACGCCATATAAAGGTACGACCTTTTTTACCTGGTAGCACTATTCACAGGATTTGAGTATTTACCACTAAATAGTGGCAACTGTTGCACACATTTAGTGTTTGCACTCTACATGGAATTTGCATAAAATAGCACTATTTAGTGGTATTTATGTTGCACATTTTTTTGTGCGTGCACCTTATTATATAACTCTTTGGGTTAATGTGTTACCCTCGGTAAATATTGTCAGTTGTATGGTATGGTAGGGTAATTCATTTTCCACCGGATGAAATCTATACAACAACAACAACTTTGATTTAAATTTATCCTGCTTTCGTTGTTACTTGTGCTAATCGATGGCTTCTCAAGATGTTTTTTTTTTTGCGTAAACGAGTTATAATTGTTTCTCACACCCATCATCGCTTTTATAAAAAAATGTAGTCGATCCGTAACCTTTTAAAGCACGTTGAAATTTCTGCATTTTATGAAATGAACAGAAAAAGAATTGGAATAGGAAAGGAAATGGTCTTGGAAAAAGATGTCATGATAAGACAATTCGAAGTGATTTTGGCGCATGGAATCTTTTGTCTATACGGAATGAAACATTCAATTTACCGAGAATGCATTGTCTTAAGCGTCATTTGTTTGTTTGCTCCATCATCATTTTTTTTTTTCCAACATTTTTCGAGTTTAACTATGATAATACGACACCCGTTTACGTATACACTGTCAATTTAAATTTAAATTAAAAAATCATTATTTAATTGATATATCGAGTATGAAACGTGACTAAAGTACTCAAAGACTACATTTTGTTTTTTCTATTTTCCTTTCAGACTTCTATGGAAGAGATCAGGAAAGCGGTTAAGAAGGCCTCTGAGAATGAATTCAAGGGCTATCTTGGCTACACAGAAGATCCTGTCGTCTCCTCTGATTTCATTGGAAGTAAGGTTACAAGCAACTTTGATGGTACCGCAGGCGTTGAATTGAACGATAACTTCTTCAAACTTCTTTCTTGGTAAGAACACAGTCGCTTAATTAAATTTCATAATATTTTTCCTGTCCTCTTCTTTCCTCTCCTCTTCCATTTTTAATTTGTTTTATCTTCGATTTTTGTTTCTGTTTTAATTCCTAATATGATTGGTTTATTCAAGGTATGATAACGAATATGGGTACAGTAATCGAGTCGTGGAACTCATGGCCTACATCTACTCGCGTGACAAAGAACAATAATGCCGTCATTAATCCAAGAACTCCACTCTAATCACATACCTACATTTACTGCTGGTTCAGACTGTTGGAGTCGAAACATCACAATTGTAAATAGAATATATAACAGACGTTGTCCTTTGCGCAATGATCTGCCAAGGCACACCCGTGTTTCTAGTTCACTTCTCTCATGAAATGATATAACCAAGTCAGTTCTCTAAGATCAAAGAAGAACTTGGATCTCTTTCTCAAAAACTGAATCAAAATAAATTTCTATTGCAAAGGATAAGAAAACTTCGCTAGGAAGTGAGGCTTGTCGTGAACTAGAAGGTATGCTTTGTGCAACCTGATATATCAATCTCAAAGAGATTGAGTTGCAAGTGATGAATCAAACGAACCAAGCATTTATTCAGTTCAAGAATCCTGATCTCCGACATCTAGGAGTAACTGATACAGTTTTTAAACAGCAGTAAATTACAGCTATTTATAAAAACCTACTGTCAATATTATATCGTCATATATAAGGGTCAGTTGCAAGGCCAGGCTTCACCTGGGGACCCCTGACAAAACTGATTGAAAGTTAGTGTGTAAATCTCTGTAGATTTACGGTAAAGTAATTCAGACATTTGCAGGAAAATGTCAGTTTTAATCGAGTGGTAAACATATAAATTCTAGTACATACTCATATTATAGCCGCAATCCTGGACAAAATAATTGGTACATTCTATTGTTTTTCCACATTTTGTTTCTACCCTACACTCCATATCAATGTTGTTCTTTCATTATACCAATTTCTAATATCAACATTTAAACAGGGATAGGGATCTACATGCCTATACATCAGCACTCTGGGCATTCAAACAACATATGAAAGATTCGTGTGATTATTTGATTGCGTACCAAATACGTTTGTCCAAAATTGAAGCTACAGCATATGCTAAAATGCCTGATTACATTTTAGTCGAAAGCATTTAAGACAGCAAATGGAATGTTAATTTATTGATGCAGCTATAAAATGATACTTGATCTATTTGGAAAACTTAGGGCATACAAATTATGCCATACATAACAAACCAATAATGAAGAGGGTTTTTGACTTCTGCATTGTAGGTTATGTAAATACAAATGATTTCAATCCTTACTTTAATTTTAATAGCAGCTTTACAAGAGTGCAAACACTAAATAAGTAAAAATACTAGTGTTAAACAGCAGCACCATTTAGAGAATAGAAAACAATCATAATTAATTAATTATATTTAATAATAATAATAATAATAATAATTAATCTAATTATCATTATTTAGAAGTATCTACTGCTGTTATGTTTAGCGTTCATACTCTGCTATTAAAGCTGGTAACACGAGTGTTTATGTTTATAAGGTTGGCTGGCTTTTAAAAGCCACTTTCCCGCACGATACTAAAGTGAATAATTTTTTACACTTTGTTAATTTTGCAAAATATCAAATTTTTTACACATTTAAAATAAGATAAGGTGCGCTTTTTTAATGGCACACTGTAAGTTAGGTACTATTAATGATACCTATTAACGTGTTTGCACGTTGTGCTGTGTGGTGATGTGTACACCAACAGACACACCAAGCTTATTTTCTATTAACATTTACATGGCACAGGACAAGTCGATCAATGTTTACATGTAACAATGAAGTAAATGTTAATGGTAGACAATGAGCTTGGACTGCCTGTGACGTACTTAATGACAATAGCAAGTGATATCCACTGTCTGAGCATGCGCTGAAAAACGGTGTATTACGTACTACGCCTAATTCTCTAAACGTCGCTGCGACTTGATGTGTGTACCGACCTTAAGTGCCAAGAGATTATTGTACAACAGGAATATATTGCAAGAGCAATAAAGTTGCGACTGTTCTGCCTATATCTATGAACAACGTTTTTGAAATCAATGGGTGTGGATTTTGTCCCTTAAAAATCAAACGTTTACAAAGCTTTGATGCTGTTGCTATAGGTAAATAATGTATTTCTTAATAATAGGACTGTACTTCATGAGATTTTCGCATTGTGTACCCTTGCACAAAAATAATATAAGGCCTTCTGTTTTTGATGGGTAGGTGTGGTGATGCAAATAAAATCAATTGTTATCCAAATACAAATGATTTCAATGGCAATAATTACTCCCCAAAATCAGAAGGTAATATGGGGATATGAAAAAGAGAATATACAATGGAGCTTTTGTCAGCTATCGAGTACTATCAGCGCATGTCAGCCAAACAGAACGTCACTTGCATTGTCGTTCCTTAGCGTTCTCTAAATAGGTGTTCTTCAAGTAATATACAATAAGAGTTTCTAGAGTGCTAACACTATGTCCATGAAATAAAATCTAATTAGTTACTAATTAATTAAGGACTATTTAAATGCTATCATCCAATCAGAACAGTCAAATAAAAGGAAAATACGAAGGAAATAATACCTCGTTACAACTTTCTTGTCTAAAATAGTCACTAAATATGAACTAATAGGTAACTATTTAGATTTTATTTCATGGACATACTGTAAGCACTCTACTTGTTTGTTTATTACATTTTAGTCTAAATAGATCGAGTGAGAAATAAAAATATGAAATTAAAATATGTGTCGATACAATACTGTCCGTACCAGTCTAGCCTCGAGCGTAGTTCGCTCGACAGCAATAAGTGCATGAAAATCATATTTCGACTGAAAAGCGTAGCTAATAACAAGACCTGATGAGAAGTGATAAAAATGTGTCGATATTTACACGGACCGTTCAATTAGCGCTTTTATGTAATATTTAAAAAAAACTTATTAATAATTCATGAGCATCTAGTCCAATCCGTGGTCCGATTTTGGTCACATGCATGAGGTTTTATACTCATAAAATACTATCATTTGTATTCAATGAATCTTGAACTTTCAATGACCAGACTCAAATGTGCGACGCATATTCAACACACATCTATCGGAAAAATCTCATACTCAGAGCCCGCGTTTTTCCTCGCCAGCAGCGGATAACAAGGGCTCTGACATAATCCGATTTTTGTTAAAATTTGATTGGTCATTCAATTTTGACAACCACGCAAGCGCAAACAATCGTAAACACAAATAAACTCGAGCTAAATGTTTGTGACCGTTTTTAGCAGTAGAAAATATATAAAATATGATAAAAAATTAAGTCTGTACTTGTGAATCGCTATTTTCTTTACCTTCCTAGAGAATTTCAGCCAATTTGAAGCAATAGTTAGGAAATTATTTAATGTTTCGCCCTTCGTCACACACGGCTGCCAACGGCCGACAGAATTTCTCTTCTAGCTCGTCAAAAATCACAAATTAACCTAAAATCCTTTCGGATTATGTTTACTCAATAAATAATCATTACAATCTATGAATTTTGTTCCAAAACGTCCACAACATCACTAGGAAAAATCCATTTTCATTGACGATATCGCCGTATGTTGATGGATGCGCCGATCGATGCTGTATATCGATTCCATCAGAATTACAGCTCTGACATAATCTCGATTCCCCATTGGTCGGTTTGTACATTGGCCGTAAAGGCGCATTCGCAGCCGGAAGTCCAAGAAACCTTGGACTTTTCAGTGGATTATGCCAGAGTCCTTGTTTCGAGCCGCTGGCCGAAGTAACGAGGACTCGGGGTACGAGATTGCATATTCATCACACATCGGAAATTCTGCGCATGATCAGAATGACCACCAGTCAATTTTATAACTTTTTTCGCATATTTTTCAAAATTGTATCTGAAATATTTCGTTTTAAAAGTGTTGGTGTTGTTGAAGTCATATAAAAAACTCACTGCGCTTGAGTTTTTATACTTGATAAAACATTGCTGCTCTTTGAGCAACTTAAAAATTCCGTGTTTTTAAAGGTTTGATCTAAACAAAAGAAAGATTATATCTTTTACAATAATTTTACAGAGGTTTTAGTTTTGTATGTTCAATCACTGCAGAGCTGTGAGTTTTTGAAACGTACGAAAAACTCCAAATCGAGGCTGGTAGTGCTAACATTCTAATTCTCACTCACATTTTTGTTATTTGAAACACTGTAAATTTTGATCATTCGATCAAATGTACATAAAGATACATCGTAGTATAAGTTAATGTTGGCAAATAGCCTTAAATATAGCGATACTTGAGCTGACGCATAGTAATCCTTTGTTATTCATGTGCAACTAGACAGTTATTGGCACATTAGCATAACACTCAATTCATTTGTTTATAAACATATAAGTATCGCTATATCGTGGGTTGAACCAACTACTTGAAAAGTGAATTTTCGCAAAAAGGTCCCTGGTCTAGACACTAGACATAGGATGCATACACGTCAGTGCAAGATATGCCGATGTTATCCGATTCAAATATATTCATATAGTCTTGGCCAAAAAATAAACGTAGCTCTTGCCCAGCGGTTACACTCAATGGTGGCGAGAAATCAGAAAGTGTTAGCTCTGGATCCATATTCTTTCGGCCTGGTAATCGATAATGGTACGTGTAGTGGTCGGGATAGATCTTCATGTCAGCTGTAGGGTATAACCTTTGTCTTGCAGTGTTTACTATGTAAACTTCAAGGTTATCGTTATTGAAAAATGCAGGTACGTTAGTGCCCCAATTACCCTGGTATGCACTAAATACCGTCACACCCCCGGATATATGAACAAATCTGAAATTCTTGATTTTACCGGTGTGAGATATAAAAAACTTCCCATAGTCGTCGTTCTTAGAATTGAAACATACTGGACCGGTGTTCTCTTTGTAGTAGCCTGAAGAGATAAGAAAGGCAGGAGTACAACAAGACGGTTAGAGGACAGAAGTTAAAAGAATAATGCAGTGCAATGATATATGATGCGGTGTGCTTTGGTTTGTGATGCTATGTGATGTGGTGTGGTTTGTTATGACTGATGTGGTATGTTTGTGTTATAGTGTAAAGTGATTTATATAATAGTCGGTATACTACGCGCGCACGTAATTCAACTCATGGGTTGCGATGTAATGATTTAAACTATCTATCTATCTATCTATCTGGTGTGGTGTACAGTGTGGTGTGGTTTGTTATGATGTGGTGTCTGTGTGGTGTGGCATGGTGTGGTGCGGTGTGGCGTGATGTGCTTTATTTCAATGCATGTATGATATTCACTCACCAACATTTTTTTCACATATATCTCCCATCCAAGGAAACGAACAGTTGCAGTTTCCATCGCTGTCTAAAGGCATATCCCTAAGACAGAGATTCGCAAGCTTGCACTATAAGAAAAAAAAAACGAATATAGAAATAAGCTCCAAAATTATCTACACAAACAAACAGCATGATCGATATCTATCGTGGACATGCAGCTATTTTTGAAAAGGTTGTCCAGTCGAAATACTGATTTAGTAAATAACAACGTCATTTGCGTATAAAACGTTTTTAGTTTTCTTGTTTTAGTTGTTTTCATAGTTGATATGTTTTAATATTGTATTGATTAATTACCGTTTGAAATCTAGCGGTCCATCCAGTGTTCAGTTTTGCTTTGAAGTTGGACGAGCAGCGATCCATTAACTGACATTGCCCTGTTTCAAAATGGTAGTTATAACCCCAACAATGATCTACACCATGACAATGCAACTGGCAGTCTTGTTCATATTGGGTTACAGTCGAGTAGAACACAGGACCGTCTATACTTGCATTGAGCATTATCTTGTTCAACTCTATATGGGTCACACCAGGACAACTGGCGCCTATAAAGCACATACAAATTAATCAAATGCATTCATTCATTCATTCGTTCATTCATTCATTCATTCATTCATTCATTCATTCATTCATTCATTCATTCATTCATTCATTTATTCCTTCGTTCGTTCGTTCGTCCGTTCGTTCGTTCGCTCATTCGTTCGTTCGTTCCAAACAAACTAACCAACGAAATGCACAGGTTCATAAGTTTACAGAATGTCCGCGGAAGAGGAAAAGTGGGTATATGGATACTATTTTTTTTCACAAAACAGTACGCAAAAATTGTTAACTGAAATACTGATTTTATACCCTTAAACATGTTACAACAACATCTGTACAAGCATTATTAATTATTAAAAAAATGATAAACATACACTTTAATTTAGTGCATCACATGTTTAGTCCAATAATCAAAGATCCAAAACATTTTTCAAAGTTATGTTGGCCAATTACAAGAATTCTGAGCCCTAGCCATCAACTTTTTTGGAGCCATCCTGTGCTCCGTTGCTCAAGCTCAATTAGTACTAATCCTGGGTTAAGAAAACCTACAGAGTTAATTCTCGGTTAGCAAATCGGTTAGCAATTCATCGAGCTTGGGGCCCAGTTGTTAAATTACGGGATGACCAAGTTTCTGCAGATCTTATACAATACGGCATGAACTCTATTTACTGCTTCTAAAACCCATGTAACGCAAACAGAACTTGAAATGTTGTTTCAGTAAACAATCAAAGTTTTGAGACTTCTGTTTCTGTTAATTAAAGTAAATTTGTAGGATCTTAACATGGGATAATTTTTACTCGTTTCAGTTGCGACAAATTAAAAATTTAATCCCTGATCCCAATTTTACTTTCAATTTTGTTCCAATGTCTTTTGACCAATACATTTGATTCCTGATTGTCGTGATTCCGATTTTAGCGGGCGTGGTTCCGATCCCTCAGCTAAAAATCCTGATCTCTGATCCTAAAATAACCGCTGATCCTTAGTTCCCTATACTACACCACGACACTGAATTTGTATTAGTAATGAAAGGAGTCTTCATGGATATCGATTTGCTTTTAAAATTAGGAAGAAGTTACAAAGAAGAAGAAAGGGAATAATTAGAATAAAAAGAAAATTCCTACAAAGCAATGTCAAGATCGGTCAGGGAAAAGACAACTCAGCTTTAAGGCCGGCACACACTAGGCGACAAGTCGCACCGACTTGTCCCCGCGACATGTCGCCTCAGTGTGCACTGGTTCAGCAATCCCAAACGGTTAGATTTCATGCGGCAAGTCGCAGAACCAAAATTCTGTCGCGGCGACAACAATTTTCGCCAAAAAATGTTAGTACACACGGGAGGAAATTGTCGCTGCGACTTGTCGCCTAGTGTGTGCCGGCCTTTACTTCATTAATTAAACAACTTGAAATCCATTTGGTGATCACCAATTAGAATGAGAATCGAACAATTTATGAGAACCTAAAATAACTTTTTTTTAACTAATTGATCTACATTTTTGACAACTGTAATGAAGCAATTATGCTTCATTGATGAATAAGACAAAAAAAGTTAAATTTGCCACTATCAGTGGGGCTTCTAATTTGAATAAGACAAAAATATTTCATAGCCAGAAGTATGGAGATATGAAAGAAGCCGACTCTTGAGAACAATATGAGAATTCAATCCGAAGAACACGTATTTACAATATCATAAACAAAAATAAAAATGCGTCAACATAGCTGACGTTACATTTTAGGGAATATTGTGAAGAGATCAGCTCCTCACGTTTAGAGAAAAATGTCAATAATGGAATAAACAGAGAGTATTCGACACTGCATCTATGTTTGCTTCTTTGACACATAGGAAACAGTAGCAGAAGAAGAACTTTCGAAACGACTCAAACCGCTCCTTCGCCTTAGTTTTGACAAACTTTTTTTCCACTTTGGAAGGTCAGTGAAATGTTTTGAAACATTTCCCCTCTGTATTTATTGAATCTGCAATCATGTATTTAATACAGAGCTGTAGCCTTGTCGAGATATAGGGACATAGACAAATCAAAGTTTGATAACCCCTCCTCAATTTATTTGCTATGTTCCCTATTCAAGGTTTCATTTCAGTTTTAATAATTAAATACCAATAGTAAGAAGATGAAGAATAAAATGCTATTGTTGAGACTTTTTTAGTGTTAACATCGATGATTTGTCGACAAAAACCGTCGTCCAAAACGAGTACGAGTTTTGCTTCAAATCTCGTACTCACGACTACGAGATTTGTGGGGACGACGAGTTTGCATTACCACTGTCACCCTTTGACAAGTGCGTTTAATAGAAAATACTGGAAAACTTGTACTCGTAGTCGTACTCTTTATTAAATCTAAAGGTATCTACATAGTAACTATGGTCTCTATTGTAACCTAGGACTACCTGCTTCATGGTCGGGTTGTCAGCGACTAATCCGGCTCCCCCACTTGCATATGCGAGTGAGGAAGGTGGCATGGTCCCTAGCAATACTAAAAACAAAACCTGTCAAAGAGCGGATGAACTCTTCTAGAGCCAACATGCAAACAACATAGAAGACTGAGGAAAAGAAACAGAAGAAAAGAAAAGATAAAGATGAAGAAAAAAAGAAAGCTTGATCGGAAGGTGAAGTGAGTTGAAATACCAGAGGAAGAAAGAAAGATAGAGAACTATGACGGAAAGAATTTATCGTTTAAATTTAAAAACAGACCTAATGCCAAGAAACTATAGACTTCAAAGTTTATTAACAAGTTGTCTGATCAGACTTTTGATTTTTGTTATTTTTTGTTCATGTGTTCATCTAAACTACAATGCACGTTTATGTTTGGATGTTGTACTTGTATTAATGTTATGTCTTGTATACTTTCACCTGTCCCAATTAGTGTGGAAAAAGCTTGATAACATTGACACGAAAAAAGCATTATTATTGAGATTTTCAGTCCATAACAAAACCACGAATTGTCATTGCATACCTTGCACAATTATTACATAGCAACCGTATTTACCATGCATCATAATGGCTTCCAAATAGTCAAATAGTTGTACTTGAAATTATCTTACAGGAACATGGAAGTCAAATAGTTGTTTTTTCCACGTTTTATTTGTAAGCCAAGCTTTTGCGCTAATTGCGCATCTTCAGGGCAAAAATGGATGTGTTAACAATTTGTTACAACTACATAGTGTAAGAACGCGTTATTTTACAAACAACCAATAGATTTAAAAGGAGGATGCGAAAGCAATCCAAAGTAAACGGAAAAAAACAACTATTTGACTATATAATGATGCCCACGTACCAACCAATTTTAGGCTTCCAAATAGTTTAGAACGACTTCAGACCATGCTAACGCTGTGCGCGTCCGATAAGGTAGTTTGAAAACGCAACTTTTGTTCCGCAGAAACCGTGATGTAGAACAATGTTTTTTTTAAAAAAGCTGCGTATTGATATTTATCCAAGTTAATGTGGAGATGATCTCAGTGATGATAATTCTTAGGAAGTCGACGGTGAATGATACGCTGTTGAGAATGACTTTTGTACTAAGAGCAGAAATCCAGAAAGGAACAGATTATCTGGCAAATTGTGTGCGCATTTGTCAAGGAACGTCTACTTACATTGAGCACTTCATATCTCCTCAAGACCAAACAGTTCAGGAAATTGAGGATAAACATAAGTGAAAGTTAAAATTCTGTACATTCCAACTCCGTCACGAGCAAATACGTAATCTAACTTTTAAAAACTGACCTGATTGGTGAACTTGGGTGATGAGAAATGCTAGATATTTAAGAATGACCACCGGAGACCAAAACTGCATCCGTCTCCAGCGCATCTTGTACGATAATGTGTTGTTTTCTGTATTGAAACCTCACAGCAAGTGTTGTTTGCGTGAGTATTAACAGCTAAATGATATGTATTCTTAATCTTGTAAAATTAAAAGGTGATTAGAACTAAATTAAAACAACATAAGTGGTAGCCGACTTAGAAGTTCATTACTGAACATAGTTAATTCAAACAACTTTTCTTTTTCTTTCTTTGCGAATATTAATTGTAACCTCTAAATATAAAATGTCTGTAATCTATATACGCATTAAAATATTATAATAAGTGTGCGGATTAATAAAAGTTTGAGCACCTGCATGCATTCTTTGAAAATACTTCTGGAGTCATGGTGGGTAAAGCGCCCTTTAAAAATGAAAACGGATAATAAAAACATTCCGTTGAAACTCTTGGCTTGATCCAATTAGGTATGGACCATTAGATATTTGAGGGGGTGGGGGGTGGTGGTGGTCAAATACAAAAAAAAAAAAGTAAAGCCTTAAACAGAGACCCAGGTAAGAATGTGATAAACTATTGCAATAATCAAGTATACTAGTGACAAGTGCGTTAACTAGGGTTTGTGTTGCATCACTGGTTAAATATTTTCTAACGTGTCTTATATTGTATATGTGGTAAAAGTCTCCTTTACTTGTCTTACTACTTAAGGTAATTCCGTAGTTTTGCATTGCGCATAGTTCTGCGCATGTTTCAAGTTTTTTGGTTTCAGGACTTTTATTATGTAATCTAGTCAAATTATGTTTGTAAATTACTTTGAATAAAAAATTCGAAGAATTGCGACATTTTCGAGCGAGAAAACGCGATAATTTTGAAACTCGACCCAGTCCTCTCTCGGAAAACCTGTTTTTTGACAATAAAATGACGATATTTTTTGCAATATTTCGCAAACTAGCACGGTGACCTATGTTTTTTATTTGATAAAATTATTTTTTATAACATAACATCAAATATATCTAAAATTGAGCATAGGTCATCGGGCTAACTTTTGAGAAATTTATACTTTCGACTTAGGACTTTTTCGAATGGATTAGCAGCTCGTGCGCATGTTGCTATTTCGTCAATTTCTTCAAGATCACATATTTTTTATACATCTGTTCATATTTTTTTTGTAAAATAAAATGCAGACATTTGAACAAAACACAAATTTTGCTCTTAAAAAACAAATTACTGTGTTTTTGTTCCGTTTCTCTTCGATTTTTGAGCTTTTTTCTTTACGTTCTCAAGTCACTAAAATGCATGAACTTTGACGTCATATTGCACAAACAAAGAAGTCGGTGACCCCCCTTTTTTATTGTATTTTCTGAAAGCGTTTCTCAAAATCTTTTGTTTGAACGAGTATAAAAAAATTTCATCGGGCAGTTTTATTTCTACGTAATTACCTTAAGTAACAATGCGCGTAAGAACTAGTGAGGTTTGTATTGTTCTGCGGCAATTGCAACTTCCCCACGTAGAAATTATATATTTTTCACGATGTTGATGTATCAAGGTAACGGGAACACATTTCTTAAGTAAAATCTACAAAATGCTGTTTACAAGACAGTGTTTCTTTTGTGTTTAATGGTTTTGTCCAATCATAATTGCTCAAAACAATGGCTAGGAGACGCTTGCTTTTCATAGTGAGCCCCACGGTAAAATTTTCTCAGAGAAAAAAATAAGATCGCTTTAATAAAACTGAAATGAGATTTTGAATAAAATATAGGAAAAATATCCCAAAAGAAAAAAGGCCAATTTTCTTGTTTAAGCCAATCAGATCAAGCATTTAAACAATACACAATTGACACCATTCCATTGCCGTTTGCTACACTAGTTCTTACTCGTTACTTAATACTCTTTCAGTATTTCAAAAGCTGACTGTTGTCATGTTAACCTTGTTGTTGCTTAGTACTTAGGAGTGCTATTCCAGTTTTGCTGTCATGTAGTCCGAGTTTGTCCTTGAGCATCCAGCTTTTAATATCAGTAATACAGTTCGTTATCGCAGTGATCGCAGGGTTTTTGTCATCATGTTTGAAATGTACATATATATCTGGGTATCATCCGCGATGGCAATGAGGTGTGAGCTGATGATGTTAAGGAGTTCGCTGGAATATAGAACAAACAGGAGCGGCCCAAGACACGAACCTTGATACAGTCTAGTCAAATCGCTGAGATGATCCTCCTTTGATTGACACAGAGTGACAACGGTTTTAATAATAATAATAATAATAATTACAATTTATATAGCGCCTATAGCAGGTCAGATCTAGGCGCATAAAATAAAGGGCAAACTTTACACATTATAAGCACATTTAAATCAATACGTTTTAAGGTTGCATTTAAAGGAGTCAAGCGATGTACAGTCCCTGATGGTTTCAGGTAGAGAGTTCCACAACAGTGGGGCAGCAACAGAAAACGAACGATTACCACAAGACTTTAAATTATATGACTTAACAGACAATGACAAATGGGACGACGAACGAAGTTTACGTGACGGAGAGTATCGTTCAATTAAGTCTTGAAGATAAACAGGAGCACAGCCATGTAGAGCCTTGAAAGCGAGGAGCAGGATTTTGAACTGAATACGATAGTGGATAGGAAGCCAGTGAAGGTTGATCATAATCGGAGTAATATGATCACGTTTTCTTGACAGGGTAATTAGGCGGGCAGAAGCATTTTGCACAGCTTGAAGACGGTCAGTTAGATATTTTGGAAGGCCAAAGAGAACAGAGTTATAATTGTCAAGTTTAGAGGTTATAAAAGCATGGACGAGAATTTCAGTTGACTTCACAGACAGATATTTACGAATTTTTGCAATGTTACGGAGGTGGAAGAAGGCAGATTTACAGGTGTTCTTTATGTGTGGAAGCATGGACATGGACGAATCAAAGGTTATTCCAATATTTTTAGCAGAAGACGAGGGAACAAATACATCAGCACCAAAATGAAGATTACAGACAGAGCGTTGAGGATTGGTCTTGGATGAGAAGATGAGAAATTCAGTCTTTGATTTTTTTTTGAAGATAGGAAGCAAACTAATCTATTGCCCTGCTAGAAAGTCCAATGTGGGGTGTAGCTGTTCCAACTACGCGTCAAGTGTGGAATCGAAGACGTTTCTACTACTTTTGCACTACTGTCTGGATGAGATCCGGCTGTGTGAAAATTAAAGTAACACTTATATTTTGCTTGTCTATTTTTTCCAGACGAAATCGCTTTACTTAAATCAAAAAGGAAATAAATGAATTGCTTTTGATAGTGTTAAGATCGGTACACACTAGTCGACAAGTTGCAGTGACTAAGTATTTTTGGCAGAGTTTTCTCGCTGAAACTTGCCATATGAAATCCAACTGGTTGGATTGTTGAACCAGTTCACATTGAGGTGACCTTTCGCGGGGACAATCACTGCGACTTGTCGCATTGTGTACCGACATTTATGCATTGTTATTATATAGATTTATTCTTATGCGCGCTCTGATTGGTCCAAAACCGTGGTTTATTTCGCCATAAACCACGTTTTTTGCGAAAATAAATGTGTTCAAATGTCTGTCTATATTATGAAAGCTATAAACGATTGAATTCCGTGGTTTATGGTTGAAATAAACCATTTGGGATGTTGGGAGAGCACGAAAAAGGCCAAAAATCACTCGCAGGATGCTCGTGATTTTTTTAGGCCTTTTTCGTGCTCTCCCAACATCCCGCGTGGTTTATTTCAACGATAAACCACGGAAATCAATCGTTTATTGTTTAATTGAGCACTTTATGTGCCTGCGATATTGTCCTGCCGTGAATTTTATTATTTGTTCCAGGTAGTTTTTTAAGGATACAGCTCCTGAAACTCAATATACCTCGATGATTCAACTTTCATTGGTATGTGGAAAAACATTAAACCATAATACTGGACTTTTATACTTTATATGTTTGCGCATTGTTTCACGAACAAGAGATACGATCTAGTTTGCTCATTTTTGTGGCTATAGCCTCAAAAGGTTTGGTACACTGTAAGGTAATAGGCAAAAACATCCTTATCCCCCCGGACTATAATAGCAGAAAAAAAGGCATCCCCCATATCCAAAAAAAATTCTGAAGTCTTTCGTAGATCCCAATGGAAGATTCATTATTTGCCACATTGAAACAAATGGCAAATATATAAGTTTAGTAGGTCAGTAATTATCTATGCAGCAAACAAAGATGATCCGACTTTCTTTCAAAATCTGTTTGGTTCCTTACAGACTCAGTTTGACTGCGAACTGAAATAATTGTAGGAGGTGATTTTAATTTACTTCTAGATTTACAAAGAGATATAACAGGGGACTCCCAAAATGCATAAAAAGGCTGTGGAATAACTAAATGAATATATCGTATGTTTCTCATGTTCCCTACTATTTCAGTATCAAACATAGTTTGATTGTTTTATCTCTTTTGGCGACGGTTTTGGTCCACGCACTATTCCCCTATTCCCTTATTAATGGAGAGAAAACTCAGCTAAAAATGAACAACAAAAACTCAAATATAATACTAAAAAGCGTTTATTTGTTATGTCATTTACGGAGTTTTATAGACCACAGCCTAACAAAACCCCTGATCTACCCTGCTTGCATGCGGAATGGCCTCCCATATATCGGAAAGCAGGGATGCTTGTTCTACCTTTTAGGGGTCCAAATCAGAGATCTGGTACCTTTTAGGGTCTCTTAGAGACTTAGGGACTCTTAGAGATTCTCCGAATTAAAGTTTGACCATTACATTCAATTTTTTGACACCAAAAAATTGGAATACTGATTGCCTACTCACTGGCAAATTGTAGAATATTTAACAATATTATAAAACATGCAAAGTTTCAATTTCATCCCGACATCCTTTTCAAATGAAGAAACAACATTTTTTCTGTTAAATTCTATAATAATTATGTTAATCCAAATTGAAATTTTTAAAATAGTAAAAAAAAAATATTTTAAAATTTGTATTCAAGAACCGTTTGCTATTAACATTTGGAAAGTTTTGTTCTAGCTTTGATTTTGGACTGTGACAAATCTTGAGAGAGATCGTCATCTACATCTTCTATAGAAACATCTTGTTCAAGTGTTTTTGTTGCTCTGCCTATAATTGACTGGTTCCCAAACGCCCGACTGTATTTAAGCGAAGGGCGTGGCATTGTGGGATCTTCTATACGTTGAGTGACTTGAAACACATTGTCTATACTGTTGCTATCGCATTGACCATAACCAGAATGGCTAACAAATGAAGATTCACTTGAATCATGTCCTATAGTTTGTACTTGGTCGTTACACAACGGATTGTCAATCACTCTGTCACTAATTGTCTCTACAGTCTCAGTAGAGTCTTGATGCTTTGAGTTATTACTATCATAACGTTCATTGGGTTTTGATTTGAATAATTTCAGTTCTCCTTTCAGGAAGCGTGCTGCTTTACTGTGATACTTTCTCTTTGGCGCAGAGATATCTGGTACGCTAGTTGTTTTGGTCTGACAAAATGTAGTGGTAGTACAGTCTGGCTCTATGTCCATATTCCATGCTAAACCACGTCCTGTGTATTGTCCTCCTAATAACAAACAAAAATGGGATATAAAATAATGAACCAATTATCGTTATCAAAACAATGATGGTTTGTATGGGTGCTCCCTCTTCCTTTTGTTTGTGTCTATATGACCGGCAGGCGGCAAAAATTTCAAAATTGTAGTTGAATAGACTAAGCCCAAAACACACCCTAAATCAAAGCCCTATAACTAATCTTAGGGGTAAACACAGTACCTATTCTGAAATAATCTGCAACTTAGTCAACACTTCATTTTACAACAACCGCAGAAGTGGATCCCGTGGAGGGGTCAGTGCAACCCCCGTTTTGAGAGGACATTTATTTTTATAGATAGTACTTTAAAATTTTGATTGATAAACAGTAATGTTTTGGTTTGTGACCCCCTTTAAAAATTTCAGGATCCACTCCTGATCCGTCAAATGATAGATAATTGCTGTAAAGTCACGATAATGACTTTCATCACCATGTCAAACTCAATACTTCCTAAACCAACATTGTTCTCAGAACAAACATAATTCATTATATAATCTCCACAAACAGAATCAATACAAGAAGCTTGCAACATCACCACTGGACCATACCTTCTTTCAATTCCCATGACTGGTTCATTTGACTGTGTTGTTTCTCTTCTTCAGGAGTGACAGGCACTGATATTTTATAGTCCAGATAGAATGACATTGGTGTCTGGCTTTTCTTGATTGCAACTGCTAGAGGAACAAATGCTTCAGCAATTGTTGCCCCCTTGTGTGTCCAGCGATTTTTTCCACAAACTCTGACATAGATTTGACTCTGAGTGTTGTTGTTGAGCTTCCGCAGAACAAGACCATCATAAGTAAGACTTTCATAGATAGATACGGAGATACGACCAATAGAATTATCTGACTGGTTGACAAAACACTTCACTATAACAGAAAGTGAGAAAATGCTATTAATGCTTGTTAGATATTTTTTGTCTTTTTTTTACATGAAAAGTAGGTTTTCACTTTTAGGACTTCTAGCACTTTTTTAAGGAAATGTCAAGGCAAACGTTTTTTTGTGCTAAACAAAAGAAAATAATTATAATTTATTGCTTTTTCCGCTTTTTCACCCCCATCACTTTTCTGGTTTATCCAATGCAACCACATGCAGAATCAGAGTATCACATACCTTCATTTTTCTTTTTCTTGTGCAAATGAGGTCTTTTCTTCAAAACAGACATAATCTTATCAGCAATCTGAGTGTCAAAGTCTAGACTGGAAGTACTTGTCATGCTACTTTGAGAGCTGGCACTGCTACCTCTAGATCCATAACCATCATCACCCATTGATGAATCAACCTTGAATAAACTTGTTTTTCCTTTAGTCTCTTTCTCTTTGTCAGGAACAAGGCAGCATTTCACATAAACATGGCTGTAGTTATTGACTGAAACAGATATCAAGACAGCTATTCAATGCATTTGGTTGATACTTTAATACTACTGGTTAAATTTGCAGGAATTAATAATTAAGGATTAGAGAAAAAATGTCCAAAAGAAAATTCTAGATGAAATACAGGCTACAGTCGTCAGTGGCTTATCAGGATTAAGCATTGGAATTCATCCAAGCTATAACACTGTTGTTATTGAAATGGAGTCATTAGTCTTTCACAGACAACACTAATTAATTATCTATATACAAGTGCTTATAAGTGACACCCAACTTTCAAAATATGTTTGAATGCAACATCTTTTGACATCTTTGTCTGTTTGTCTGTCTTTGTCACAGTTTTTGTCTAGGATTTGGTTTGAGTCATTTTAAGCTGAGAACTACACTTTCTGCTGGGTAGTATTCTCCTTAAACAAATTATTAATTTTGAATACTATTTAAGCATTAAGTAAACCTCTTTAACAAAGGTGAGTATTCAATTAACAGCATTGACTTACTTATAGGCAATTTAAGGTCTTTGATTTCTAAGATGTTCACTTTCAAGGATGTCAGTCTTCTGTTGTATTCAAAAGATAGTTTGACTTCGCCAGGACTCGGAAGTTCCTTGTCTATTATCAAAATGACAAAAACCAACCATTAATAATATAACATTATCTAGTATAGGGTACAAATTATTTCATGCTAGAGTCATTTTCCCATGAGTGCAGGGAAACAGTACGGTTACAATAATGCCATGATATGACAAAAAATTCAAGTATTTAGTACTTAGAAACTATGTTTATGATATGGTACTGACTGTTACACATACAAAAACGCACTATCAGATTATAATGACAGGGAATAAGATGAAAGAGACTCATTAAGAGGTAAATGCAATCATAGTATATTACAGATGGAAGGAAGTATTTCAGCAATGTTTTATAATAATGGTCTGTGATAATACCTGCAGTGGATAGTCAAGATGACGTTGGCAATTTTGTTTTAATCTTTATTCTCAATGAAGATTAATTTACTAATTGAATACAAGTTTTGAAGGGTACTCAATGTCAAAAGTATTGTCATAGCATAGCTTGCTTACCCTGGGATAACATTCTCTCTTGTTGAGACTTGCTAGGACTTCCACATCTTGTAGGGTTCATCTGTTGTTATAAGACAGTGTTCACTTCAAATTGCACTTTGGATTGGGGGATTTATTGTGAAGATTGTGTTGATGATGTTTTAAAACTGGATAATTTTTTTGATCCATACCTGTAGAAATGAGCCATCTTGAAAAGATTTTGTGTATCTAGCTTTATCAGATCTCATCATGACTTCAATTCCTTGGAAAATAAAGTGGATAAAAACATTAATAAAGGAAAATAAATGGACTGAGGGAAAAATGCCTGACAGAGAGCAAACTTAATTGTAACAGTGATTGAATTTCTTGTTCTAATTCCCATCCTGTTGGATGAGTTTGCAAATTTATACACTGTGAAGGCTATACTTCTAGTGGAAACTGACAAGTCTTTAATACACACTTGACTTCATTTAAAACATAATACTACAAAATCCATAATAATTTTGCACTTTTATGATTCTTAAATATAGGCAAAAAATTGTGAATAATTTCACAAAAATTTCTGCTTAAAAACAATAAAATATATGAATAATTAATATACTATCTTATGTAATGAATCATACGTGCGACCATGAATGCAGTGTTTAGTATTTATCGTAGCAACAGATTTATTTCCTTGACAACAAACAATAGTATAGAGGAACACAAAAGAAAACAAATGAAGAAGGAGCATAATTTACGTGTCAGTTTTAAAGTTACAATAATTAATATATCTTCCCATAATAGTTTCAAAGTTTGTGAAATTTATAATATTATATCTTAGTTGGACGAAATTACTTTGTGATGTCAGATATTTGGAAATTCCAAGATTTTATCCAAACAGAAATTTTGAATACAAAGCGTTCTTTGGAAACGTCTGTCTCTTTGGTCAACAAACAAACAAACTACATCAAATATTTTGATTGAAAGACAAAGTGCAAAATACATATAGCGTTTTTTTAAGGATGAACAATGTGTTTACTTTCGACTCTACTACTTTGTACTTATATATAAGTCAACGTAAAATAGGCAAACTTCAATTTGCTTGTTTTGGGAACTTCAAACATCAATCAAACTGAGTTAAATTTGCGAATGAACAACTCGAAAACTCAAGACTTAAAGTTACCAATTGTGGACTGAAATTCAAGAACTACTCACTTTTTCTTTGTAAAAGTTCTTTACAGGCTGAACTGGCGAGATCTTCAGCTGTTTTGCCATCCTTATTTTGCAAACTTATTTCAGCATTATTATCTAAGAGCATTTGGGCAATTTTCGTGTGTCCTCTCTGTGCTGATAAATGCAGGGGAGTATTGCCATATTTGTCCTGTAAATCAGTTTTAGCGCCATAACGAAGAAATGCTAAAGTAACTGAAGAGCTTCCAGAGGACACTGCTTCATGAAAAGCCGTCCATCCATTGATATCTGCTTCATTTGGGTCAAAACCCTCTTCCAAGATTTCACGTACGACTCTGGCATCTTTTGCTCGTAAACCGGCGAACAGCGCTTCCCTTGCCTCTGCCTTTATCGTCATTTCACTGAGATACTTTTGAGAAGAAGAAGGGAATCAAATGCCTTTACACAAATGACAAGCCAAATACATATATTAAACAAAACAATCACGTTGTTATCCTGCGTCCTCACACAGCATCACAAAACATTTCATTCAACACACACATGTGCTACTGATTACCATAACAACTAGTAAATATTTACCATTGCAGATCTTTAAAATACCACTGATTGGTCAAAAATGACATCATCTCAAATGTTTATGACGTATTTCATTTGCTTTGTATGAACGACACTCTCATTGGATGGCAGTTATTGCAACTGTCCAATCAAAATTGCTCTTTTGTTTCTTACTATGGATGAAGTCACAACTCAGAATGAGGCTGTTTCAAGAATCGTTTCTATAGCAACTTTTGCCAAAATGGCGGGCAGCAGAGAAGCACTTTCAACAACTAAAAAAACTCATTTATAATTCTAGATTTCAGTAATATTCGCCGTATTTGGGGGTTGAAGGAAGATTCTAAGATGGGGGATTCTAACTCAACCAAAGATGACTTTCTTAAAGCTTGTGCAGAGATGCAAAAAGAGCCAAATTCAGAGATTCTAGCCATTTTAAACTTGGCGATTGATGACAGCATAATGTAAGCGTATACTTAAGTTTTTTTTATTGCTGACAACAGTGAATGATGTTTGGGTTTTTTTGAAAGTTTAAAAAATGTAAAATAACACCAACTGTCTCTTCCAGCCCTTTCCTGGGGTTATTTATTACTGTCAGTTTTTTTTTTTTTTTTTTTTTTTTTTTTTTTTTTTTGGGGGGGGGGGGGGGGGACTGAGGAATTCTATTTGACAACCACCCTCAACGATAGACTCAATACACTAAAATATGTGCTCATCACATGCAAAGTGCTTATCTATTATAAAGCGTCACTGCTAACACACTTCATAGTCATTTATTATTTACATTGCATGTTGTGGGAAGAATACTCTGCAATAATATTTTGAAAAGCTTTAATTTAAATCTACATGTTAGGGACCCAACAGATGAATTCCATCTTCGTCTCCATGGCAATAAAAGAAATGAGCAAAACCAAATGTATAGACGAAGACTTGTGGATGAGGTAGCTAGGCTAGCTGATATACTCATAACATACATTATAATATAGATAAGTTTTTATGTGTGCTATGATTGGTTCTTGTTTATGAACCATTTCATGATGGTGCACACTCGCACACACTGTCATTAATTTTGTTTTCAAACAAAAAGTTTCGATCTTACGCATGCTCTGATTGGATGATATGAGAGTGTGCGCCCTGTCAACACATTGTTTTTCCGTTGTATGCGCTTGTAATGTATACAAAACTTATAAAACAGTATATTAAATATTGTTAGTAGGCATGAAGTATAATTTCTTAGGTGAAATAACTAATGTCAACTTTTATTAATATTCACAGGACGTAGAAATTCTTTACAAGACATTAAAGTCAAATACATTTGTTGTTTTGCTTGATCTTGGTTATAATAATATTGGTGATGGAGGTGCTAAAATATTAGAACAGCTACTAAAGGTAAAAAGTCCCTGTCTTTAAATTGCGGTATCTAAAAATGCTTTCCCTGGATTTTACACAAGCAAAGCCATGGCTTAACAGGGCATTGATGTTGCTGCAACATTGCTCCAACACTCATGTTTCCAGGATGTTGCCTATGGTTTAGCCACCTGACACAAAAAATGTTTGTGAAACAATGTTGCCTTGTTAAAGCAGGAGTTGATATGCTCATGAACCAAACATTTCTCTTGGCTATGCATGAATTCTTGTTTACTTAACCCTTTCACCACTCTATCCCTGAAAACAGGGATAATGTAACTGCATTTGGGACAAACTTTCCCTGTTTTCAGGGAATACACTGTGGCGAATATAACTAGTTATTCTGTCTGCAATAGGATTTATGGTAGTGTATGAGTTATCTTATTTAGCAAGTGCACATTATAGTTGTTCAATTATACACACAGGAATTGTCTCATAATTAATTTTATTTTTTTAACACAAAAAATCCTTTCCCACGTTCTGGGAGAGGATTACAACTGTAGATGATTGGTGAAAGGGTTAAACCAATGATTATTTTCCAGTTTGAGTGACTGGAAAAGGTACCTATAATTTGGATTTGCAAATTTTTAGCTGTTCTTGAAATGTGATTGATTTTTATATGAATCTTTGATTTTCCATTATTTCTATTTGCATGTTTGTTTGACCTGTCTTAATTTCTCTGTGTATAGTCTTCTCACACTTGATGCTTTTTGATATTATAATTATAATATTATACATTTTATTGACTATCTTGAATTCATCTGATTGGTTCAATGGGTGCGGCTAATTATTCATGACATCCTATGAACTTGACAGAATAATTAATTCTAATATCATCCGTACATTACCCATGTTACCAACAAATGTTCTGTCAAGTTCATTCAAGGTCATTCCCATGTGGAGTTTCTTGACAAGATTACTGGGGAGGGAGATTTTTGTAAAGTTGCTAAAATGGCTTTAAATGTCAACAACACTTTATTTCATTATAATATTCATTTATTTTTACAGTCAACTCTCAAACTTTGTAAACATGGTTTTCCTGTGGTCACCCTGTTTACACACCATCCATGCATTTTTTTATTATAATTACTTTGCCTTTCTCTACTATCTTCTTTGGTTGTTTCACGTCTCAATCACACACTATTGATAAGTCATTTTTTTGAAAAATTATTTTCAAAGGAACAATTGTGTCAACAACTCACTGAACATTATGTACTGTATATTTCATTTTATATTTTGTTTTATTCATCATATTCACTCCAACCAAACCTTAATTGTAAATTCAATTTCTTTGATTTGTTGTTTAGGAAACACTGGTGCTTCGAAGTCTAATATTAAGTTATAACGATATTGGTCCTGAAGGAGGTGAAGCTATAGCTAAAGGTCTCCAGGTACATTCACTTAATTGAACATCAGTGCTCTTTATCAGTTAAAGCTGATTTACACGATGCAATTTCTTGTATGCAATTTGTACTAATTTAGACTAGGTGTGAGGCTCAAAACATTGTAAAACTAGTTGTAGGACATTCTAAAACATGTTTTAGAGCATGTGTGAATAGTTTTAGCAGTTACAACAGTGTTCATATACTACAAATTGTGCATAACAAATCATGTCTGCTAAATCAGGCTTTAGGTGATTATGTCATGTGCGAGAGAATTATCTGAGGAAACTATCAATAAGAGGAACACTGTGCCTGCTAAGTGATCACAGTATGATTGTGTGAGAAATCTTAAACCATTGTACTAGCTAGGTCACCGTGTTATGTGTTAGAGAAATGCCTGACTGAGCTGACATAATTGATTACTTTTGTATTTATGAAAAATGAAATGTTTTTGGGAGAAAGCGTTTTTCTTTTTCAAAATTTACAAACAACTTACACCAGCTTAAATTCAAACTGGTCAGGAGTAATACATTTACTGTTTTACAACTTGTTTTGTAATAATATTGAAGGTTAATGAAACCCTGCAAGTGTTAAAGCTGAATGGAAACAAGATTGGTAACAGAGGTGGAATGGCAATAGCTGGTACGCTACAAGTCAATACAGCACTAGAAGAACTTGATATTTCAGAGGTGGATTTGGTAAGCACAGCTTCTATCAATGATAGTTATAATATTATAAATAACTGTATATATACATTATTTAACCAATATTATTTTCTTCCTTGCTTCCATCTTGTTGCTGCCAGGAGCAATTGGCACTAAGATTGATAGCCAGTTATTTTAGCTTCAAACTTTGTTATATTTCCTGATAGCAGAGCTCTCTTACGTTTCTGATTCCTGACGAGAAAAAGAGACTCTGCCGACTTGAGGCTGGATTTCTTATCGTGCACACTTTTCCATATCCAAGCAACTATAATGCATGACTGTGATATAGTGGGGTCAAATATCCTGCAGCAATGCTACCTAATTTGGCAACCAATCAGCTTATTTCCAGTCAAACTGGATATCAAACTGGTTTTATTTGTCAACAGTTCTGGATGATGGCATATCAAACAAAGCTTCTCCAGTCGGCAGAGTCTCTCTTTTTCTTAATATCAGGAATCGCAAAGTGTGAGAGACTGTGATAGCAGGGAAGTCTTCTATTGTATTCAACTTAAAGATCTTCAAAGGTCTTTTGTGTCTTGTTTCCGTAAGCATTACTGACAATAAGTAATCATTAAATGTTGTTTGTCTCCATTGTTACAGCCAAATTCAAATATATTGCAACACGCTGCAACATAAATTTGTTTTGATGTTGCTCATGTCTTAACTGTCTATCAATTTAATGGGATGGAGCTTGCTCTAACATGTTCTGTCATTGGTTACTTGACATGAACTCCTTCTTTGAAATTGATTGATGCTAGAGAGAATACCAAATCAAAACAAAAAACGGTATGTGATACATTTGGCTGTAATTTGACATTCTTGTTTTCATGAACTTGATCTTCTCCTGTTTTTCAATTTTCAGAAAACAGAAAGTGTCATTGCCATGGCAACAATACTTAATCATAACAACACCCTAAAGGTTTTAGTTATGAACAGGCCCCTTCTATTCAGTCACCAGGTATGAAAAGATTTTCATTTTAATATAAAATTCAATCTGCCTTTCAATTCCTTATTTTTAAATCCAGTGTATAGTAAAAAAAAATATGTTTTTCAGTATTTTTTTAAACATTTATTTCAATGAAATCTTGGTCTGCTAAATAAAAGACTTGCAGAGTTAAACTCCAGGCTTGTGTGATCCCTGAAAAAATCATTAAACCCATTTCTGAATTTACAATATAGATACTCTCAGGTTGTTTCTATATTGGGTTGAGATTCCTGTGTTACTTTTGAAAATTGAAGACTTTAATCTGTAAACAAAATATTGTAATAAACTCACGTTTCTCTGTATTCTGTATCACTATAGGAAGAAACAACTGTTCATATTGCAAAAATGCTCAAGGTATGCTGTAATTATGTATTTCTTCAGCTTTGCTATCACTCTAATTATTGTCATTCACATGCTATCACCAAGTAATAATTCATTGCTTAAATGTTCTGTTCTGATGCCTATCTGAAATGGTTTACCAGGTCAATGTGCGACTAAAAGAACTTCACCTGACACATTATGATATAAGAGATTTTGGTGCTGAAAGACTGAAAGAAAACATGTATGATAATCTCACCCTGACACACCTTAACTTGAGCAGGTAGGATGTCTCAAAGAATATTGAAACTATGTTAACAGCAAGCTGCTGAAAAGTATGACCACATAAGGTGCTTTAGGATCATAATTTTGTACTGGTTGTGCATGTGAAATCAAATAACAGTGAGAACCAAAACATGGTCATGCTCAAACGTTTTGTTAAAAGTAACTCCATAACAATCACAAAAAAGCCTAAAAAATAGCTGGTGTCCATTGCTGCCTGCCCAAAATATTACAATCATCTATAATTAATTTTACCCCTATTTTGGCTATTAGCATGGGCTTTTGATCTGAGTAAAGATGGGTGATCCAGCTAACAATTAAAACTGAATGTTAACAGTGAATGACAAAATGATGGGGTTATCTCTATGTAATTGTTGAGCTCTTACCTTTATATTTACTGGGCCTGAAAAATCTTCTATCATTTTCACCACCCACTCTTTTACAGTCACTGTGTCACTTTATTTAATAAATGTTTTGCCCAACATTTTTTGTGTTAAGTAAACCTTAGGAAAGTTTTGTCTTTGTATATCAAATCAAATAAGCCTCCTTTTCTTATTATTTTCCTTCAGCAACAATATCACTCGTGATGGAGCTAAACAACTGGCTATCCTTTTGAAAAGAAACACACCTCTAGAAGTACTAAACCTGGCTTATAACAGAATAGAGGATGATGGTGCTATGGCATTGGCAGAAGCACTGGCAGCTTATAATACCAATTTAACAACGTAAGCTGATATTTGCATGATATTTTTTATTGGCACATCTGCCATGCACAATTTGTTTTCTCTGTTTAAGGCTTTGCTCGGTATTTTTTTTTGGTATTTGCTCCCCCCCCCTCAAATATCTAATGGTCCATCCCTTAGACCCTTTACTAACTTCACTCAGCTATGCTGACATTACTGTCAATGTGATATCAAATGTTTTATAAACGCTCAGTAGATTTAACAGATTTGTCATGAAACTTGAACCAACCTACTTCACTTGACTGTACGTGTTGACATTGCTGTCTCTCATGTGGCACATGGTGTCATCAGTCATGATAGTATACATTTTACAAATTTCAATCAAACTTGGACTTAACTGTTTCACTTTACTTTGTTGAGAACATCACTGACAATGATTGTGGATTGTGTTTCTCATGACGTCACAAGTCATGTGATCTTGAGATCGTTATTTTAAATGTATTTCTCTTATTTTGTATATTTCACAGGCTAGTACTATGTAACAATAATATAGCCAGTCAGGGTCTTTGTGCTCTTGCCAAGGCAATGAAGCTGAATATTGGACTGATATCTATGTATATATGGGGCAACAAACTAGAAACTCCAGCTTGTGTGGTAAGTACCGTGATGTAGTCTTTATTATGGCAGCAAATGTTGCTAAAACTTGTTGCAAAACAACATAGAAGTTATCAGTATTTTTTTTCTAGTTAAGAATCAAACATTTAGAGTAAAAGTTGGAGGGAAAGAACAGAAAAGGGTGAATAATGAATGATAAAATAATTTACAAATGTAAAAAGGGCCATTCGTCAAGAACAGTATAATTTCAATACTGACATAAACTGTTTCTCTTAAAACCAAAGATTAAATCCAATTGTCCTTTACACTATGACATCACGTCACAACAAGCTATTGAATCATGGTTGTCTGATGGGGTCAAATCAATGCAAACTCTGCACCAAACATTGTTGAAAAAGTACAATAGCTCACAACAGAATAAATATTAATTAGCCAGGTTAACACATTATTATATTTGAATACCTCTTTAGTTTTACTAAAGAGATATTCAATTTGGCAATCAATTATTGTATCACTAGACACATACATAAACAACAATTAAAGTGTAATGCACTGTTTTTGCCGCCATATTACTTATATTTATATCTCCATTGCATTTTTTTTAGGCTTTCCAAGATTTGATCAATGGCCCTGCCCCACGTCTAGACCCAACATGTACAGATGTACAGCCCTATGTAGTAGATGGCATAGTGAATTTGTCTAGAGTGCATAGCCCATATTAACTGAACTATATAAGAATGTACAAACTTGTGAACATGAACTTTTAATACAATTAATGTAAATAGTAAAACTAAATGAATGAAAACAATGATTTTTTTTATCACTAACAGCAATAATGACTAACCGTAATGGCACACTGTAGTTTCCTTATTTTATTTGATTCTTAAACTGATTCGATAAATCATAGTTTTCGCTCTTTGCATTTGGTAGGTCTCTCAACTAGTGACTGATGACAATTAAGAAGCGACTAAAAAGACTGATGGGCAGCAACTGCCGGGGACCAACTTATGGAATCAGTTTGCAAGATTTTCACCCATCTTTTGAAGTGAAATTCTCTGACCACCTGTCTTCAACAAAAAATCTTCTGTCCACAGACTACTCATTATTGAACTGGAGGACCAGAGGGGGCTGTATGAGAAATTGTCCAAAATGTTCATTTTTCACATACTCTCTGATTTGAAAACCAGTTCTCACTAATTTGAAAAGAATCCTTAACACAATTCCAGAGTCCTTCCATTTACACATCAAAATAGATCCCTTGCATGTAACGTCAAAGCAGTCCCATCTGGAGGACAAAACAATTTTTCCTTTCTTGGGAGCTGAAATCCATTGTTTTGTCCCCCGGGTTGAGCTGCATGCAACAAAGTGCAAGGAGTCTATTCAGCAATCCAAATCTGACATCAAATCAAACATTTTTTTGTCACTGTGACAACATTGTCATGTCAAAAGTGAATAGCTAACAGGGCAAAATGCTTATAGGTTCAATTGTTTGTTTGCTTCACAATGAACTATTCATAAAAGACATAAGAAACCACCACACCATTACAAAATAAAAGTATTTATTTTACTACTAAATCTCTCATTTACACTAAAATATGTAGAATTATTGTTACAAAATAGGAATTGATGTATTATTGATTCTTATATTGTCAGTACGTAAAAATTGTCTGGAAGAATCATCTGATAAGCTTTTTATTTTTCTCTCTTTTTTTACTATAATTATTAAAAGCATGCATATAACAAACAGCTAATATTCTGTAAAGACCTTTCACTAGTTCTGTGCTAAAATAGAACAATTATTTTTCAGAGAATATTTCCTTTGAAACCATGTTCATTTTCCATGGTAGATTAGAGTTCAGTTGTGAGAGGCCTAGGTGGTTTGTCCAGGTCTGCGGTCAGTTGCTGTATATGTTTGGCATTGCATTCTTGACAGTAAAGATGATCATCTAATGGATAGCAGCCACTGCCTCCCTTATCTGATGATAATTGACGTCTACAGTCCTGACAAATAGATGAAACCAGCAGATAAATGCTATGCATATTAGGCATTCAGCAAATGATGTTATGGGAAGATTTAGGTGGGTAGACAGTATCCCAAGGGGATAGGAACTTCTATATATCAAAGGGTGAGGATGCTTGTCGAACCTTTTAGGGTTCAAAATCAGAGATCTGGTTCCTTTTAGGGTCTCTTAGAGGTTTTCAGACTCTCAAAGTCAAAGTTGGAACGTTTTAGGGTATTCATGGACATTCAAAAACAAGGTATTGATTTTACAACCATTATATCAATTATTCACATTTGAGTTAATGGTACTTTTCAGGGATAAAAGTCGTGTTTTGCCACACCCTTCTTGACATAACTTTGAAACCTTTCAGGGATGTGCATTTTCACAAATTTGGACAAGCATCCCTATTCCAATCAGTCCCGGCCCCCAGGGGGTAGTGTATTGAAAGTATTAGTAGCCCTGACTACCAACACCAGCTGGTCTGTGGCCTGGTTTGATTGTTGAGGGTTTCCAATAAACAAGACGGGATGTGGGATTGGCCTTGAAGGCAGGATGCAGGAACTGAATCAAAAATAGAAGTGGAATGCTGGATTATTAATTTTGAGGATTAAGATCTGGGAAAAACCAATAACAATAGTTTTATAACAGGATACAAGACAATTAGTCAATTTATGGTTCAGTTAGGCTCAAGTGTGAGTTGGTTTACACACAATACTGAAGACTGAAATAAAAGCAAGTTGAATCAACTTTTGGTGGAATCATGATTTTATAGGAAAATTCAATGGATGACGAGGGAATTCCACATTGAATTTCACGAGAAAAACGAGATCGCACGAATCGCGAAGCGATGAGTGCGATATCGTTTTTTCGAGTGAAATTCAATGTGGAATTCACGAGTCAGGAATTGAATTTTTCTTGAATCCCATATCTCAATCGAAAGTTGTTTTATCCTAGATGTGAAATGAAAAGCGTACGGGCTACCTGTGTAATGGTGAATTCCACGCTAAATTCATCTCCTCGATAGCCAATCAGCGCGCGATTTTCGATTGAGATGTGGGATTCTGTTAAAAATTGAGCTGGATATTGGGATTCCTGGGAATACAATAATGAGCAGCATATGGAGGACGTACTGGGGACTCTGCTCCTTACCTCACACTTGAAACACTTTACATGGAAATCTTTGTTCATTGAAACAATCCTGACTGTTTCATCTTGACCCTGATAATGACAATAAATAAACAAAAAACCAAGATGAATGGATATGATTGGTTTGTTTTCATTTGGGTGGTAATCAAAGCTTTGACTGATGGCAACAAAAACACTCACAGCAGGCATTGATGTGTCTAGCATGGTTCACAGAAAATGGAAAATTGCAGTAAAACAGTTTAACTGTTTGACAATCATTATTACATTTTTTGAGTTGCAAATTACAGTACTTCTGTGAATGATTTGTACTTCCTGTGTATATTTCCTGTGCAAGGGCTTCCTGTGTAACTTACATTCTCTCAGCTAAATGATAAATCACTTTCTTTTTTGTCCCAAGGGTGATTGCTTAAGAAAGAGGCAACTGTTTTATGGCCCATGTTCAATGAACAGCTAAGTTCAAATTCTTTGCTCACAAATGTGCTTATAACATACACAACCAACCAATCATTGAAGAAATGCAAAATGGTAAAGTTTGAACAAGGAAATATTTGTTGTTGTTATTCTTTGACAAACCATACTCTAGAAATTCAATGTTTGAGGTACGTGTATAAAATGAACAATATTAGTATACTTTTTGATGGTCAACTTACATCTTCAGGTAATATAAGCTGATGGCAGAATGCACATCGTGGAGAGTATTTTCTGTAATAATCTTCCAAGCAGTGCACCTTGTTAAAATTATCCAGTGTAAATGGGATACCATCCAGATTTTTACCACATTCTTCACAGTTAAAACAGTGAGGGTGGAAACATTTTCCAGTTGCACGCAGTATCTAGAAACAAAATTATAATATGTACTTTAAACAAGTAGCACATGGAAGCCATCCCGATATATACAATTTAGACTAAATATTTTTTTTGCTGTCTCGTATACATTGTTATATCAGCAGTGTGAGTTATGGTATGAAGTACTTACTCTATCTGTAATGTGAGTATTGCAGTACCAACAGGTTTCCAGTGAACTCTATAATCCAAAAAAAAGTATTTAAATACAACATGAAATAAACTTTCAAATAATCCCTAGTATCTGCAAATAATAATAAATAAATAAATACCTTAAATACCTTAGCCTACAGTGGAACATGAATAATATCAACTTCAAGATTATATAATATTTTAATTAATAATCAGATGGCCACTTTTGGTTGATCTCACTTTTTTCTCACTTTTGGGGCTTATGTGCATGACAGAGTTGCAAATCTTTGGAGTAGAAACTGGCACAAAGAAAAAAACAAGCTATTTTTTGTCCTCCTCATTCTTGTCCTTCCTCTCCCCTCTTTTTTGTCAAAGCACAAGAACCCCAAGTAGAAAAACAGCAAC
>OU974081.1:5881711-6020970 GCA_918843875.1 Diadumene lineata | reverse complement strand
GAGGATGTTACAGTATCTAGTTTAACATAACTATTACGTTACGCATGTACCTGATCACGTGAAGTAATTTCCCAGCCATGTGATGTGAGATGTTAGACATGTTGAAATAAACATCAAAAAACTGGATTTCTTAAGCAAGCTTTACGCTTTTCATTGAAATTATAGTGCTTTACTTGAAGTGATCCAAACAGGCAGCCAGTGCGCTAGAATTCACATAAACCCAGTGAAAGTAGCGAACAAAAATTTTGATACTGGTCATTTTGTCACCAGAGCTCTTTACTAAAAACAATTAAGGTACTTTTGATTTTATTTTTCGGTTTTTCATAATTATTAGCATTGTCATTATACTATTGCATCAGTATTGACCTGTTGTTGTTGAGGAATTTTTCATTTGCCCGTTCGTTCACTCCATCATTTTCTTCTCGGTTGCTCGTCAATTCATTTCTTTGTTTATTTCTTACTCATTTATTTCATCTTTCATTTGCACATTATTCATTTCATTTATTTTGTTCATGCTTTGACTAGAGTTTTTTTCTCAATCTGATTCCACAACACTTCTCAATCTTTTTTTTAGCTATTTATTCATTCATTTGGTTAACCATTTTTTTTAAATATTCAATTTCTCATTACATGTTATATTTGTTTGTTTATTTGGAATTAGTCCAGCTCTGAACCTCAATCGTACCATGATTATATGATCGCGATTGCAAAGGATCATGGGAAACTCATCACAACTGCGCCATGGAGTCCAGCTTTTTCCACTTGAAAAGATAATACTAAGTCTAAATCCATGGCGGATTCAAAACAAATCGTTGCGCTATTTTTGTTATTAGAACATTACAACATTGAAAAATAATAAACCTAACCTAACCTAACCCTAACCCTAACCCTAAGCCTAACCCTAATTAGAGTCCTCTGACGTGTCGCAGCAACTTAACCAATCTTGATGAAACTCATGTGGCAGGTACCTAAGGCCTAGGGGAGTACACCATAGGAGACCTATGACTTTGCGACCAAGCCTTCTAAAGTTATGACCCTTGAAATTCAAAAGGTACCCTACTTTAAACGGCTGTCACGTGACGTACGATGAGAAATTCTCAAATCTAAAACCTGAATCTTGTAGCTGAGATCCTGACCTTTCTAACGATATATAGTTTGTTGGTATTGGAGGTACCCATAGGTTAGCAAACCTGGCAAAAAATGAGGTTGACTTAGGGTACACACTATAGTCATGAGCATTTTGGAGTTTTTGCTCAAAAAGTACAAAATTACGGACATGAATAACTTTGGTTCAGATAAGTTGTTTCTAATGAAACTTTCAGAGTATGTTACTGTGGCCAATCGACACATGTCTGTGAATTTTGGTATAAAAAAATGCGCATGCGCATGCGCAATCGACTTTGCGATTTTCAGGGTTAAAATGCGATACGTCAGGAATTAGGGTTTCAAAGTGCTCGTAGGCTATTAATCCAATGTACACGAAAATCTCACCACGTGTAGACATTAGTCCAAAGTTATTAGCAATAGTTTTAATTATTTGGATTTATCTCAAATTGTGGTCTGAGGGTTGGTAGAAGTTAACCCTAACCTCCATGACGCAGCGTCAGATTTTCGTCGCTAACCCTGAAATTTTTATAAAAATTATTTTTACTAATAGAATTCAAAGCAAATGCTTTAAATTTAAAGAGATTGTTGCCCATCATGTATGCTATCGTATAAAATTATTTTTGATTTATTAAAAAATTCTGCGCATGCGCAAACGTTTTTATCAATTTTATTTTAAAAAATCTTGTAGCTTAGCAATCACGCCTTTTTAAAAATTAAAAATCGTCGAGCCTTGAAAACACATACTGTACTAAATGCTGAACAAGTTTCATGAGTTTCGGTTGAGTAGAAGTTTAGAAAAAGTTTAGTGAATCGTTTAACTTTCGACATCGGGTCTCGGAATTTTCGACCATTTGCGTTAAAAAAGTAGTTATACCAGTAAATCTCAATGAAATCTAACGAAACACACATGGGATATTAACTATTATTTTGTCTAATAAACTGTGGTATAATTTTGGAAAAATCTATTTTTGCGCATGCGCAGCAATTTTTTAATTAATATTTTTTTACAAGGCTTGTAACTTAGCAGCCAGGCCTTGTTTACCAAAAATAAAATGTAAGCATAGTACACACATAATGTTATAAATACTGATGGATTTGTATAACTTTCTGTTAAACTGAAGTATTGAAATGAATGGGTAACCCTTGATAACAGTATTAAAGTAGACAGTGTCCCAGTACCCCACCACAAGACTAACAAAAATCACCCAGATTGTTAACAATGATATATGCAAATGAACCAAATTATTTTTTGCAGTGAATAAGCAGTGGCACTGCTATAAAACAAAAAAATAAATAAACTTTTTGTAAACATCAACTACTTAGCAACCAGGCCTTTTTGTAAGGTTTTTTGACGTCATCATATCAAACAAATAAAGTGTTTATTATTTACAAATTATTATATGTTTTCTTGTAAACATGAGTGAGTTACAGATTTTTATTTTTTATGTCAAACAAGAGTGACTTGACTACCCCTCCCCCCACTTGTTCACTATTTCGAAGCAAACTACGATGTGACGAGACCAAAGACATTGACGTGAGGAAATTTTTTTTTAGAATATTTTAGTTGATTTCAATGGTTGTCGGCACCATTTCATGGATGGTCTCACAGTCAAGGCCAGCCCTCTCGGCAACAAAGTATGCATCGTCCCTGAAACCCACCACTAGACCTCTGCATGTCAAGTGTCAAGTCAAACAATTCATTTCTCGAACGTACTGCTTGAGTTGTGTGCGACTGGTTCTATTCAAAGGAATCATCTACACTGTAGCTTTTATCATCAACAGCACCAGAAACCTTGTAAAGAGCCCACAGTTCTACAAGTGCATCGTTTAACACGATGTTTCATACACTTTGCCAAGCTTCCATCCGCTCTAGTCACTGCTTACAAACATAATGTTCATCAAACCAATAGGTCCCTAGAGGATTCGTACATTAGCACAAAGTTATTAGCCATGGTTTTATTTAGTTTTATTTATCACAAATGATTGACTGAGGGCTGCTTGACGTTAGTATCGAAATCACTGCGTCAGATTTTCTGTCGCTAACCTTGAAATCTTTATAATAACCTTTTTTACTAGTAATTATCAATACAAATACTCGAAAACTACAAAGGCTGTCAGTTGTCATGTATACTATCGAATTAAATTATAAGGAGTCTCCTTGACTGTAGCTTTCATCATCAACAGCACCGGAAAACGTGCCCGGAGCTCACGAATCTAACAATACATCCCCTAACATGAGCGTGCATCAACTCTGTTCACTGTTTATAAACACGATGTGCACCAAACCCATACACAGGTGCCTGTTGGTCCCACAAGAGGGTTCTGGCTCGATTTCAGATTCTTCCTTCAAGACAAAAAACATTTAGAAAGTTTCTAGCAACATAAAAGCCATAAAAACATTGAAATTACATACATTTACACAAAATGCGACCGCGTCATGCGATCACGTCATAAAATGCGATCACGTCAGCCAAAATGCGACTACGTCAGGTGGCTAATGCGACCACGTCAGTAAATGCGACGAAGTCAGCGATAACGTCAGATTTTGCTACTACGTCAGGCGATCACGTCAGGGACTATGCCCCTAAGCCTAACCCTAACCCTAACCCTAACCCTAACCCTAACCCTAACCCTAACCCTAACGCTTACCTTAACTCTAACCCTAACCCTAACCTGAACCTAACACTAGCGTTAACCCTAACCCTAAGGTAAAGGTTCTTCGAAACATGACATCACAAAGCGCTAAAGAAAATTTTTGATGTTTTTTTTTTCAGCGACAACACGTTTCCTTTTTACGCCGAAACACGTTGTGCTGCAGTACATGTAGGTCTTTGGACAAACGTCAAAATTGAAAAAAACTCAGCGCCCCTTACGAGCTTTAATACAAAGTTGTATTCTAAAGCAGAAATGTTTTGCACGGAAAAAATCCCCGGGTAGCATTTGTTGCGCTTGACAGGTATTTTTTCTTTTTTTTATTGAGTGTCTCTGTGTGTGTTTCAATTTTAAGAATTTTTTGAAAGACTTTTTATGGCACACATAAACTTTTTTTTAAATGTCAGCTTGAATAGAATTTTTATAAGTAAGATTTGCGCAAAGTCAGAAAGGGTTTTATTTTGAATGAGATTTTTTTTTATTTTGGAAATATTAATTCAAGTTTCAAAAGTTGAAAATTTCCAAACTCACAGTATCCAAAAAGAACTAAATTAAAAACAAACAAACAAACAAACAAACAAACAAACAAACAACCAAACAAACAAACGAAAAAAGGCCGTCTGGATGATTTGATCCGACTTGGCACAAAACTATAGAACTTGTGTTTGGTCGTGCTAGCGTATTGTGCCATTGATCTACATCGATTTGAATTTCAAAAGCGCCCTAACTCCTTTGGGAAATGTGTCACATTGACTACATATTTTAGACTAACTGAAATCGACAGTAGCTCAATTGGCCAAGGGGTTAGTCGTACATAGTCTAGGGGCTGATTAACTTCTCCCTCGGTGGCGCTGGTTGAAACACCTGTCGGGATAGCGTGGATGGGGCCGAAATCTTCATCCGTAACGTAAATCGATTCGGTGCTCCAGGATCTTTGATCGTCTCGGAGGAATCGTCCCATTGTTTTGCGAATTAAAAATAGCAAAATTTTATTGATAGTTCGTTGAGAGTTCGATCCCCATGTTAAGCATCTTTTTTTTTTGTTTTTTTTTTTTCTAACTTTTCTTTTCTTCTTTTCTTTGTAACGTTTTTCCCTCTGTTTTTTGTTTCTCTTTCTTTTGAAATTTTTGTTTTTCTCTATTTTATATTTGTACTGTATTTTTATTACTTTTCATCTATGGTTTATTGTAAGATCAGATATACACAGTATTGAGGACATATTACAATACAGCCTACACCGATATTAAAGGGTTATTAACGGACATCAGATAAATAATTGTTTCAGTCTATTCCGTTCGTAATGCGATCACATATCTTTGTATTATATTAGAGTACTCCAACCACTCCAACGAGGTCAGCCCATCAACATCTACGACCACCACGCAAAGAGATGGGAACACGGAACAGTCGTTCGACCTGCAAAGGAACCAAGATCATATATTGTCAAGAATGACCGAACAGAAGTTATCTACCGCCGTACTAGATCACAGCTGAAGCCCATACCTGACGCAAAGAGCAACACTTACGAACCAGTACAAGCTGTCCCTGAAGCAGCGGCACCACAAGAAAGCCCAGCTACACAACCCACGGACAACCAAGCCTACCGTACCAGATCCGGACGCATCTCAAGACCTCAAGACCAGATCGACTGGATGTGTGAAGGAATAACCTGATTGATATTGAGCACTGTTGACATTTATTTGTTATTAAACAGTATCCTTGAATATAGGACGCTATTGCACTGAACTTTATTATGAGCTTTATTGTTTGTTATATAAAAAAATGAGGATGTTACAGTATCTAGTTTAACATAACTATTACGTTACGCATGTACCTGATCACGTGAAGTAATTTCCCAGCCATGTGATGTGAGATGTTAGACATGTTGAAATAAACATCAAAAAACTGGATTTCTTAAGCAAGCTTTACGCTTTTCATTGAAATTATAGTGCTTTACTTGAAGTGATCCAAACAGGCAGCCAGTGCGCTAGAATTCACATAAACCCAGTGAAAGTAGCGAACAAAAATTTTGATACTGGTCATTTTGTCACCAGAGCTCTTTACTAAAAACAATTAAGGTACTTTTGATTTTATTTTTCGGTTTTTCATAATTATTAGCATTGTCATTATACTATTGCATCAGTATTGACCTGTTGTTGTTGAGGAATTTTTCATTTGCCCGTTCGTTCACTCCATCATTTTCTTCTCGGTTGCTCGTCAATTCATTTCTTTGTTTATTTCTTACTCATTTATTTCATCTTTCATTTGCACATTATTCATTTCATTTATTTTGTTCATGCTTTGACTAGAGTTTTTTTCTCAATCTGATTCCACAACACTTCTCAATCTTTTTTTTAGCTATTTATTCATTCATTTGGTTAACCATTTTTTTTAAATATTCAATTTCTCATTACATGTTATATTTGTTTGTTTATTTGGAATTAGTCCAGCTCTGAACCTCAATCGTACCATGATTATATGATCGCGATTGCAAAGGATCATGGGAAACTCATCACAACTGCGCCATGGAGTCCAGCTTTTTCCACTTGAAAAGATAATACTAAGTCTAAATCCATGGCGGATTCAAAACAAATCGTTGCGCTATTTTTGTTATTAGAACATTACAACATTGAAAAATAATAAACCTAACCTAACCTAACCCTAACCCTAACCCTAAGCCTAACCCTAAGCCTAACCCTAACCCTAACCCTAACCCTAACCCTAACCCTAACCCTAACGCTTACCTTAACTCTAACCCTAACCCTAACCTGAACCTAACACTAGCGTTAACCCTAACCCTAAGGTAAAGGTTCTTCGAAACATGACATCACAAAGCGCTAAAGAAAATTTTTGATGTTTTTTTTTTCAGCGACAACACGTTTCCTTTTTACGCCGAAACACGTTGTGCTGCAGTACATGTAGGTCTTTGGACAAACGTCAAAATTGAAAAAAACTCAGCGCCCCTTACGAGCTTTAATACAAAGTTGTATTCTAAAGCAGAAATGTTTTGCACGGAAAAAATCCCCGGGTAGCATTTGTTGCGCTTGACAGGTATTTTTTCTTTTTTTTATTGAGTGTCTCTGTGTGTGTTTCAATTTTAAGAATTTTTTGAAAGACTTTTTATGGCACACATAAACTTTTTTTTAAATGTCAGCTTGAATAGAATTTTTATAAGTAAGATTTGCGCAAAGTCAGAAAGGGTTTTATTTTGAATGAGATTTTTTTTTATTTTGGAAATATTAATTCAAGTTTCAAAAGTTGAAAATTTCCAAACTCACAGTATCCAAAAAGAACTAAATTAAAAACAAACAAACAAACAAACAAACAAACAAACAAACAACCAAACAAACAAACGAAAAAAGGCCGTCTGGATGATTTGATCCGACTTGGCACAAAACTATAGAACTTGTGTTTGGTCGTGCTAGCGTATTGTGCCATTGATCTACATCGATTTGAATTTCAAAAGCGCCCTAACTCCTTTGGGAAATGTGTCACATTGACTACATATTTTAGACTAACTGAAATCGACAGTAGCTCAATTGGCCAAGGGGTTAGTCGTACATAGTCTAGGGGCTGATTAACTTCTCCCTCGGTGGCGCTGGTTGAAACACCTGTCGGGATAGCGTGGATGGGGCCGAAATCTTCATCCGTAACGTAAATCGATTCGGTGCTCCAGGATCTTTGATCGTCTCGGAGGAATCGTCCCATTGTTTTGCGAATTAAAAATAGCAAAATTTTATTGATAGTTCGTTGAGAGTTCGATCCCCATGTTAAGCATCTTTTTTTTTTGTTTTTTTTTTTTCTAACTTTTCTTTTCTTCTTTTCTTTGTAACGTTTTTCCCTCTGTTTTTTGTTTCTCTTTCTTTTGAAATTTTTGTTTTTCTCTATTTTATATTTGTACTGTATTTTTATTACTTTTCATCTATGGTTTATTGTAAGATCAGATATACACAGTATTGAGGACATATTACAATACAGCCTACACCGATATTAAAGGGTTATTAACGGACATCAGATAAATAATTGTTTCAGTCTATTCCGTTCGTAATGCGATCACATATCTTTGTATTATATTAGAGTACTCCAACCACTCCAACGAGGTCAGCCCATCAACATCTACGACCACCACGCAAAGAGATGGGAACACGGAACAGTCGTTCGACCTGCAAAGGAACCAAGATCATATATTGTCAAGAATGACCGAACAGAAGTTATCTACCGCCGTACTAGATCACAGCTGAAGCCCATACCTGACGCAAAGAGCAACACTTACGAACCAGTACAAGCTGTCCCTGAAGCAGCGGCACCACAAGAAAGCCCAGCTACACAACCCACGGACAACCAAGCCTACCGTACCAGATCCGGACGCATCTCAAGACCTCAAGACCAGATCGACTGGATGTGTGAAGGAATAACCTGATTGATATTGAGCACTGTTGACATTTATTTGTTATTAAACAGTATCCTTGAATATAGGACGCTATTGCACTGAACTTTATTATGAGCTTTATTGTTTGTTATATAAAAAAATGAGGATGTTACAGTATCTAGTTTAACATAACTATTACGTTACGCATGTACCTGATCACGTGAAGTAATTTCCCAGCCATGTGATGTGAGATGTTAGACATGTTGAAATAAACATCAAAAAACTGGATTTCTTAAGCAAGCTTTACGCTTTTCATTGAAATTATAGTGCTTTACTTGAAGTGATCCAAACAGGCAGCCAGTGCGCTAGAATTCACATAAACCCAGTGAAAGTAGCGAACAAAAATTTTGATACTGGTCATTTTGTCACCAGAGCTCTTTACTAAAAACAATTAAGGTACTTTTGATTTTATTTTTCGGTTTTTCATAATTATTAGCATTGTCATTATACTATTGCATCAGTATTGACCTGTTGTTGTTGAGGAATTTTTCATTTGCCCGTTCGTTCACTCCATCATTTTCTTCTCGGTTGCTCGTCAATTCATTTCTTTGTTTATTTCTTACTCATTTATTTCATCTTTCATTTGCACATTATTCATTTCATTTATTTTGTTCATGCTTTGACTAGAGTTTTTTTCTCAATCTGATTCCACAACACTTCTCAATCTTTTTTTTAGCTATTTATTCATTCATTTGGTTAACCATTTTTTTTAAATATTCAATTTCTCATTACATGTTATATTTGTTTGTTTATTTGGAATTAGTCCAGCTCTGAACCTCAATCGTACCATGATTATATGATCGCGATTGCAAAGGATCATGGGAAACTCATCACAACTGCGCCATGGAGTCCAGCTTTTTCCACTTGAAAAGATAATACTAAGTCTAAATCCATGGCGGATTCAAAACAAATCGTTGCGCTATTTTTGTTATTAGAACATTACAACATTGAAAAATAATAAACCTAACCTAACCTAACCCTAACCCTAACCCTAAGCCTAACCCTAAGCCTAACCCTAACCCTAAGCCTAACCCTAAGCCTAACCCTAACCCTAACCCTAACGCTTACCTTAACTCTAACCCTAACCCTAACCTGAACCTAACACTAGCGTTAACCCTAACCCTAAGGTAAAGGTTCTTCGAAACATGACATCACAAAGCGCTAAAGAAAATTTTTGATGTTTTTTTTTTCAGCGACAACACGTTTCCTTTTTACGCCGAAACACGTTGTGCTGCAGTACATGTAGGTCTTTGGACAAACGTCAAAATTGAAAAAAACTCAGCGCCCCTTACGAGCTTTAATACAAAGTTGTATTCTAAAGCAGAAATGTTTTGCACGGAAAAAATCCCCGGGTAGCATTTGTTGCGCTTGACAGGTATTTTTTCTTTTTTTTATTGAGTGTCTCTGTGTGTGTTTCAATTTTAAGAATTTTTTGAAAGACTTTTTATGGCACACATAAACTTTTTTTTAAATGTCAGCTTGAATAGAATTTTTATAAGTAAGATTTGCGCAAAGTCAGAAAGGGTTTTATTTTGAATGAGATTTTTTTTTATTTTGGAAATATTAATTCAAGTTTCAAAAGTTGAAAATTTCCAAACTCACAGTATCCAAAAAGAACTAAATTAAAAACAAACAAACAAACAAACAAACAAACAAACAAACAACCAAACAAACAAACGAAAAAAGGCCGTCTGGATGATTTGATCCGACTTGGCACAAAACTATAGAACTTGTGTTTGGTCGTGCTAGCGTATTGTGCCATTGATCTACATCGATTTGAATTTCAAAAGCGCCCTAACTCCTTTGGGAAATGTGTCACATTGACTACATATTTTAGACTAACTGAAATCGACAGTAGCTCAATTGGCCAAGGGGTTAGTCGTACATAGTCTAGGGGCTGATTAACTTCTCCCTCGGTGGCGCTGGTTGAAACACCTGTCGGGATAGCGTGGATGGGGCCGAAATCTTCATCCGTAACGTAAATCGATTCGGTGCTCCAGGATCTTTGATCGTCTCGGAGGAATCGTCCCATTGTTTTGCGAATTAAAAATAGCAAAATTTTATTGATAGTTCGTTGAGAGTTCGATCCCCATGTTAAGCATCTTTTTTTTTTGTTTTTTTTTTTTCTAACTTTTCTTTTCTTCTTTTCTTTGTAACGTTTTTCCCTCTGTTTTTTGTTTCTCTTTCTTTTGAAATTTTTGTTTTTCTCTATTTTATATTTGTACTGTATTTTTATTACTTTTCATCTATGGTTTATTGTAAGATCAGATATACACAGTATTGAGGACATATTACAATACAGCCTACACCGATATTAAAGGGTTATTAACGGACATCAGATAAATAATTGTTTCAGTCTATTCCGTTCGTAATGCGATCACATATCTTTGTATTATATTAGAGTACTCCAACCTTAAGCCTTCCTATCCCCCCCCCCCCCCCACCACCTTTCTATATTGATTAACCCTTTCGCTCCTGTGACGGTCTCAGCCGGCCGTAGACCAGTACCTTGCTTTAAAAAAATCATATCTTCCTGAATTGAGTCATTCATGCCATAAAATCACCATTCAAGGCAAACACTAGGAATGTGGTTAACTTTTAAGTACCATTCAGGTTGACGAAACTAGCAATTTGGGCAAAAACATGGAGTTCAAATCTTAAAAAGCAAAACAATCACGCAATTTTTTCCGTATTTTCAGATGTTGAAAACCACACATTTTGCAGGTTTAATTTTTTGGCTAAAAACCTTGTCTTCAAGCAAAACGTTTCACATCCTATAAAAATTCAGTCCTTCTACTTAGCGTATGCAAGTTTTTCAAGTTTTATTTCATTTCACTTACACCGCTAAAGCACTACGAACATGCCTATTTCGAACTACACGTGTTTTGACAAAAATACCACTGCAATGCATTCTGGGAAATCAACCAAATTTTCGGCAGCTGTCATAGACCCCCTCCATTTCAAGTTTTTTTTTATAAGTCTAACGCTATCTCGGAATTCTGCCGAATTTTCAGACTTGTTGTGTTCTTTGATCGCCAAAACTTGCAAACATACCCGCGGCAGTCCGAGAATTTGCCACTAAAACAGTCTTTAAGTGATGATTTCTTCAACGGTCGCCAAGATTCACGAGTGCGAAAAAAAAACACTAATTTTTACTCGAAATCATCTCACCTGCTTGATTTCTTTCAAACAGTAGACTCATCACAACTAGAAAGCTTAATGATGCTGTTCCAGAAGCGTTTAGAGGCAAATTAATAGCAAAAAACAACGACGAAATCACGAATGATGCGAATTCGTCAAAGTTCTGATTAGACTGAAAACCTGTTTCAAACGTGTTAAACCTGTTTACCAGCTTCATGCCTCCCCGGTAACACAAAAACACAGGAATCTTGATCGAAGTAAAAAAACAAACTGCTCTGGACGAGCTAAAAGTTTGTACGTGTCAAAAAACGCCTAAAAACGCCAAAAATCTCCAGGAGCGAAAGGGTTAGTTTGTTGTTAAACTGCATTTCGTCGTTTCGAAGCCGAAGTGAATGAATACATATATGCTACGAAGAAAATAGGCTTGTTGGAAATGAAATTCCTACACAAGTGGTTTGATAGCTACAAAGTCAGTCCTGGTTGGAATATTCCCGAAATAAAAAAATGTTCATTCCTGGGCATACTCAATAATGATATAGAAAAGTGTCAAAAAAGTTTTGACTATCTGTTATCTGAGAATCTAGCCTGTGAAGGTCGCTTTATAGCAGAAGATCATAAGCCAAAAACGCACGACAATGCAAATAAATAAAAAAACACAAAACAAAACAAAGATAACTGATCATGATTAGAGTATTTTTTTTTTCTAAAAGAAGAAACAGACTACAAACTGGACTGATCTTTCTTAAGAGAGAAAGAGTGCAAGCAAGCAAGCAAGCAAGCAAGCAAGAGAAAAGGGGAAAAAATAATTGTAAAAAAATAAATGTAACGACTAACGCTAGCTTCTCCTAGCATTCCTGAATTAGGAACTTTAGAAGCTTTGTAAAATAGTGGTATCGAGAAAAGAAATAGTCTGTGACAATATTCCCCAAGTGAATATGATGGTACTGTGGAAAATGTTTGCAAAATATACAAAAGCATACTTTCCAGTAGAGATTATGTACAATTCGTACAAACAATAAGCAATTATTGGATGAGGTTGAGCATGATATCGTACATTATCAAGACCTAAGCTGTGTTATCTGCCGAAGCCAGAGGCTGAGCTGAGGTAGATAGCACAGCTGAGGTCTTGATAATTTACGATATTATGCGAAAACCGAATTCAATAATTGCTTTATTATACATTTTGTGAAAGAAACAATAATAACACTAAAAATAAAAATATAAGACCATTTTATTTGTGAATAATTGCTTATGAAAATCACTCTTAGCAATGGTCCCTAATTCCTGTTTATTTTCTGGTTCCGACAAACCTTTCACTTTTAAGTACTCGACAAAAAGTTTAGTTGATACTTTAGTTGACCTTTTTGTATTTTGGGCATCTTTGCCATCTAATAACGAACGAATTTCTTCATCAGTCATCGATGTAAAACGTGTCGACATTTTTCACTTCACGAATGCAGTATGCAAATCTGTCACGCGGACGGTGCGCGCGCCGAATGAGTTTGACAGATAATTCCGATATCTGCAGGTAACCTAGGTAACGTATTTTACAGGATATCACGAATTATCTGCGCGCGTTCGACCAATCAGAATCAAGATAGTGAGTAAAATAAAAATGTATAATAGCAACCATTACTCATCGATAGCCATGTATTCAACATCATTGATTTGATAATGACTTTGTGTTTCAACCTTTTTCATTTTTACATTTACTGCCAAGTCTTCGGCCTATGTGGCCACAAAATTACCATTAACATTTTTTTTCATTTGCCCTGAAGATGGTCGCGTTGGCCGAAAGCTCGGTAGCAAATGTAAAAATAAAAAAAAGCTTGAAACAAAAAGTCGTCATGAAACTAACTACAACCTACCAGCATCCATGTGATTATTTCAAATAAATTGTTGTACGTAGGTTTCATATTAGTATTACAAACTTTGTTTCCACTATGTATATATTAGATTATTTACCAAGCTTTCGGAGAGCATCCTCCATCATGTAGCTCTTGTGCGCGTGCATATTTAACGGTTTTAATTTCAGTGTTGTTTTTTACTTTAATTACAGTGTTCTATAAGTTTGAATTTAAATC
The DNA here is from genome assembly GCA_918843875.1 of Diadumene lineata. NCBI lineage: Eukaryota > Metazoa > Cnidaria > Anthozoa > Actiniaria > Diadumenidae > Diadumene > Diadumene lineata. The sequence goes on along the minus strand of OU974081.1, from coordinate 6,007,557 downwards.
GCTCTCGATTTTATTATTTTTCAAACAATGATGACGGAGGATACTCTCCGAAAGCTTGATAAATAGTCTAATATATTCGTAGCGGAAACAAAGATTGTAATACAAATCTATTTGATCATTGACTTGCTTATGATTTTTAAAAGTCGTGCTATCGCCTATCGGCCTTTTTCCGACGACGCTGCAGTCTTCAATTACGTGTATACAGATTGCAAAGTATAAATATACCAATATATAATAAGATATGTCATTTACAAAGCAGTGAATTTATTACTCGTGCCCAGGCCCTTAGGCCGAGGGCACGAGTATAGTTCTGCAGACAGTTTTTTTTTTTTTTTTTTCGCTGTTAGAAATTTTGGCAAGTTCAGACATGTTCCATCAGGTCTGACCGAATTATATTAACTCACAAAGAAAGAAATTCTAATGAAAAAATAAATAAATTCTTTTTTTTTGTTCTCAAGTAATCTTTCTTTTGCAATTTTATCAGTTATTTTTTAATAAACAATTTTTTAAATAATTAAAACGAATGCTTCCATGTCGCATCAAAACAGCTAAAAAAATAATTAAAACCAATGCTTCCATGTCGCATCAAAACAGCTAAATAAAACTTAATTTAAGGAAAACCAATTCGTGGAATTGTTAAGAAGAATTATTAGAAGTGAACAAGATCAAAAAGTAGCAAGAAATTCATTGCGAAAGTGAGAATTTTCGAGCTTGTAGACGTATACATATCGAAGTTCGCTCACTCGAGTTGAAGAACGATTGTTTAGCGATGTGTATTAACAAAAGCGAAAAAAGACAAATATTTCAAAAGGATCTTTTGGTATCTTACCCAAAGGAGACTATTTGGTCACTTTTCAAGTCTAAAAGGATCTCTTTTATGGCTGAACTTTGCGAAATTGAGAGAAACATAACAAAGGGCAAACAACGAATAATGTTCACTCGCTATGGTCCACGCTTCAACTGATTGGAAAATCTGCCGAATTTTGAAAGAAAAAGCGAAAATTTGCAGTATTTTTTCGTGAAAAATTGAAGTAAAGTGCAATTTATTGAAATCTTGGTTATTGAGCTTTTATGCTGATGTAGTTTTTGTGTAATTCTTGTTGATTTTGGAGTATTTTTTGCCGTTAAAGAAGAGGTGGTATGGATGATAGTTTCCTGCCTTTTAGTTGCTGCGAGCGAAGCGAGTAGATTGCTTGGGCTGCCTGTGGTATTATAAGAGCTTAAAGGCAAGTTCGAGATGTCGCAAAGAAACCGTATTGCATATTTTGTGTTGTTTTGTTTCTTGTTTTTTGTTTTGTTTTGTTTTCGGTTTTTAAGAACCTCCGTTCTTGGGCACGAGTAAACCCTGAATTCAGGGTCTAGTTCAATGATAACTCACAAGTGTATTGTTCATATCATGTTATCTTGTGCATCTACAGAATATGTTGATCATTGTTCTTCTAAAGTCAGTGCTAAAAAGACCATAAATTAACACATTCATTGCACTGTTTACATACCCCAACACAATAGTCAGGTAAAATACAAAAGGATCTAGCGTCAGAAAGTTGTCCAAAACAAGGAATGTGAAAAACGGACACCAAGAAATGATTAAGGCACCAACAACAATCAGAAAAGTCCGAAATGTCCGAAATTATTGTTTAATAGTCCGTGTTAAAAAACATTTACTTCGATGCACGCTAGACCCAGTACCCGTTGACAACGTCGCGACGTCACAAAGGTTTATTTCTTGTGTCGATAGTGCTACATTGTCCATACCGAGACTTGTCGTAGTCCTTCTCGACATAGAAATATCATCGAAGCTCGAACGACGCCCGTTTTCTTGAACACTATTTCTGAAGTCATACAAACTAGGGCTAGTCCCTCCACGTAAATTTGTGACGTTATTAATACTCAACGTGCCTAGTCGAATCGAGTTATCCCACAGTGTTCTAATTTTTTTCTTGTGTAGCCTAGCAACGAACCAAACTTTTGTGTCAACGAAGATGAGAAAAATGGTGGGAATTAAGAACAAGATAGCAACGCTGAACACAGTAAAAACAGGATCATCCATGCTATGGACTGTACAGTTTATTCTTGTACCACCGTCTATAAGACGTACTTTAGTGATTATTATAATAGACTCAGAAAAACTGAACGTCCAGATCAAAGCAATCAATCGCTTGCACTTTGTCTTGCTCATGCTCATTTTGTACGATAGAGGTGACGTCACAGCTATGTACCGATCCCAGCTGATAAGACAAAGAGAGAGGACTGAGCACGAGCAAAACCAGAAGTTGGCGAGAAGCCAGATTTTACAGGGCACAGAGCCAAATACCCAGCGACCTGAAATGGATAGAATAAGTGATGGGAAATGATTTTTGTAATCTATTCTTATAATTATACCCGACCTTGCATGGAGGAATAGAAAACGAGACAGCATGTTCTGCAGCACGACTGCGAAGCGGATATAAAATACAATCAAGGTGTTAGGCTACGTCCACACTAACCCGGATAAATTTAAACTTTATTTGCTCGGTTAGGCCTTCCGTCCACACTAAAACACATGAATCCTAAAATAATTTTATGCTAATTGTTAAATGTGCAAATGTTGTCACTCTATCGAAACAAAAGCTGCGTTTACAACTTTATCAGGCATGGTGTAGCCATATTCTACTTCTACTTTATTTGTCAGTTATCACGCTAACTTTAAAATTAATAAAATAAATTTCATAGATTATTCGTGTCAAGAGATGCACGCACATACACTGTGCTCTTATAGAGCACGCGTCTCAGCCAATCAGAATGCGCGTTGCATCACAAATATTTCATAATGCGATTGTTTCATAGATTGTGGTCTATCGAATTAATCAAAACTATTGTGAAGTCAATATGCAAAACGACGAAATAAATCAACTTTTAGTATAAAGAAGCCCAAGTCCTTTTAAATAAACCGTCATGTCTCTTTAAAGAAATAACAATAGATCAAGTAGGTCTTGCTTAGTTTATAAGAACATCTCTCAAAATTTCAAATTCTGGAGTATATGAATTCAAAAGTAGATATTTAGTATACGTGTGGTATAAGAGTATCATAAATTTGATCATGACAAGATAGCTGGTTCAAAGGACAATTACTGAATACAATTTTCCTTCAGATTGGACAATGGCAAAAAATTAAAAACAATATATTTCTACCAATTGAAAACCTATTCCTGCCTTAGGGACGGACCATTAGATGTTTGAGGGTGTTTTGGCAATTTTTTTTTATGCCTTGTGATGGTTGTGCAGGATATTTTCTTCATCCCTGCACGACATTTGTTATTGGCACATCTACCCAACCCCCCCAACCCCCCTCAAATATCCAATGGTCCGTCCCTTAGCTGCTCTGATCAGTAAAATATTGGAAGTTTTTTTTTTTTGCACGTTTCGTTTCTATTCAGGTAACACTAAAGTGGTGAAATGATGAAGCGTACATAAATCTTTCGAATGTCATTTTTTTTGTTTCATTTGTTGACGAAATGAACAGAGCTTTCCTAAGAATTAAATAGTAATAATAACAATAATAATTTTAATTACAGTATAGCGTTCGTATCTAAAGACAATAACATAAGCTTTAATGTATTTAAAACCATTTCATATTATTCATTTATTATAACGCGCGCCGGTGTTTTCAGTGTTCTCTCAACATTTCTGCGTGCTTTATCTCAACCGCGATAAACCACAGAAATCAATCTTGCATTGCTTAGATATATTACAAATCAAATGCTTGTTTGAGTTATTGAATTAATTAAATTATTTAATTTGTAAAGTTAATTTCCCGGTGCAAAAATATCAATTTCTCATGTGCTTGATTTGACCTCTGCCAAGTAGGATAGTATCATGAGAAAACACCTTTTTCACTTGTCACTTTCTGTCTGCTGATTTCATTATTAATATTATTACAACATATTCAATAGCAAGCGTTGAAAGACGTTGTTGTCTTATCTTTTGCGACAATTGCTCAGTAAATTGTGAAAAATGTGGCGATCCCATTTACGGTGTAATTTGTTTGCTTTTTCGTTTCGGTTGCTTAAAATTGATTTCTTACATATGTTTGCGTTTTTCAGTTATAGTTTTTAAGATAACAATGCAAAGTTTCCTTGTCCGATTGATGATTTCTTATGAATTTGATTCCCGATTTGTAGTAAATCTTCTTTTTGTGACTCCGACAAGTGAACGTTTTTGCAAATATACATGTCAAGTGAGTAAAGTGAGTTGATGACTCTTTTTTAAAACACAAAAACTGTAAATTGTAAAAAATCCTCGCAAAGTGACCACGAGTGACCACGAATGACGACGAGTGACCACGAATGACCACGAGTGACCACGAATGAGAAAATGAAAAAAGCGGCAAATTAAAAAGAGAAAATATGAAAAAAGTCAAAAAAGGCATATTAAACACAAAAAAAATAAAAAAATAAATACAAAATGAAAGTAGCAAAAAATAAATTAAAAAAATAAACATTTTTTTTGTCTTATCCAAAAACACGTGATCATTCCCTCGGGTCGGAAGCTGCACTTACGGAGAATTGAAACATTGCCGATGGTGACTTAAACGAGGTCAGATCTGCCCTTCTGAAAATGACAGATCGCCTTTCGACATTACAGCGAGAAAAACCAAAGACTGAAGGTGAGTTTTTCTATTTAAATAGTGAATGTAGCTGTTAATTGCGATCGTAAAATGTACCGAATGTACAGCAAAAGTTGTCCATGAAAAGCACGTGCTTATCATAGAAATGATTATTTAGAAAAAGAAAGAAAAAAATACTTACCAGCTACAATTTTGACGGGAATTAAGAAATCACCGTGCAGCCATCTTGTTTTTGTAGATCACGTGGAACAAGACAAAAAAATGTTGCTTTGGGGGAGGGTTTATGTGACTTTGAGTTCCACAGCTATCCGTCGGGGGTACGGAAAGTTACCTTTTTCTCCCGTCCCCCTACCCAACAGTGTTGGAATTGGTATTTTCTGAGCCCGCGTTGACTGGACGAAAGTGGCATGCGGAAGGATGTTCGATTGCGAGAAAGTTGAATGTTGAATTCGTTAAAGTACAAAGTTCGATTGCAGAAACATCGACAATATTTAGAAAACTTGCAAGTCGGACTATGAAGTATAGGATGTTGGATTCTTGAAACAACAAAGTTGAATGTCCGATTATAAAAAAAGGTCGAATAGAAGAAGTACAATGTTGAATTGAGCAAGTCGAATTTTGGCGAAATTGAACGCCATATTTATGTTGACGATAATGTGGATCTCTTTTGATAATAGGCGACTTGCACTAAGAGTCACGTAATCCAATCTCCCCGCAGTAATTAGCCTCCTGTGCATCCGTTTCCGGTACTTCGCTCAAACTCGTACACTCCAACGTCTGCTCACTCGAACGCAGTTTTGTGTTCCATGACGTCACATATTGTCTTTAGTTTGACCAATGAGACGAAGTGTTATATGAATTTGAATAAAGTAATGAGAACGGCTGCATCGGAGGCTACTCAGTAATGGAACTTTACTCAAATGAGGCCGAGAAATGAATAGAACACATCAAAATTAGTAAAAGTGCCAAAGTGTAGCTTCAAATACACAACAACAACAACAACAACAACAACAAAATGACAATAAATTTAAGATCATGATTTTTTAAGTTTCTTTCGGAAAAACGTTCTGTCGTGCTTGCCACCTAAATAAAAAAAACATCAAAATCTTTAAATCATTACCATTTTTGTTGCATTCGGTATGATGAGTTTAAGGGTCCTGATTACTTAATCAAAACGCCATCACGATTTTTTCTTAAAAAGACATTTTATACATTTTCACAAAGCTGCAAGATTAAGGTGAGATATCAAGATTCAGGATATAACGCTATCTACATGGCCTGATTCTGACAAGACTATTAACCACTTTCCATGCACCATCTGCAAGATTGCTCCTACCACCAAAAATAAAGAATTCTCCTCGGGCTTTCACAACTGAATGTAGTGACGTAGCATGAACTGATTTATAAACGGCTTTGCTTGCTTGCCATGTGCAAGACTTTTCAGTTAGTATGTGACTACAGTCCAATACATATGCTTGCAATCGTTCATGAGTATTGCCATTTGTAGGGTTTCTTGATGAACTAAAGAAAATGATTCTGTCGTTCACTTTGACACCAGGATGGCACCAAATCTGAGGGGCTTCCAGTACAGGATTATGGACTTTTACTTCTGACCATGTCATCGTCTTTAAATGTAGGAGCCATATATCACTGTAAAGCTAAATCAAGAACTTACGTTAAGAACTTCAATGATATGATAGTGATGACAATGATGTCTGTGATGCTAGTAATGATAAACATGATAGTGATGACAATGATGACTGATTCTAGCAATGATAAACATGATAGTGATGACAATGATGACTGTGATTCTGGCAATGATAAACATGATAGTGATGACAATGATAAACATGATAGTGATGACAATGATGACTGTGTTTCTAGCAATGATAAACATGATAGTGATGACAATGATGACTGTGATTCTGGCAATGATAAACATGATAGTGATGACAATGATAAACATGATAGTGATGACAATGATAAACATGATAGTGATGACAATGATAAACATGATAGTGATGACAATGATGACTGTGATTCTGGCAATGATAAACATGATAGTGTGATGACAATGATAAACATGATAGTGATGACAATGATGACTGTGATTCTAGCAATGATAAACATGATAGTGATGACAATGATGACTGTGATTCTAGCAATGATAAACATGATAGTGATGACAATGATGAGTGTGATTCTAGCAATGATAAACATGGTAGTGATGACAATGATGACTGTGATTCTAGCAATGATAAACATGATAGTGATGACAATGATGACTGTGATTCTAGCAATGATAAACATGATAGTTATGACAATGATAAACATGATAGTGATGACAATGATAAACATGATAGTGATGACAATGATGACTGTGATTCTAGCAATGATAAACATGATAGTGATGACAATGATAAACATGATAGTGAAAACAATGATGACTGTGATTCTAGCAATGATAAACATGATAGTGATGACAATGATGACTGTGATTCTAGCAATGATAAACATGATAGTGATGACAATGATGACTGTGATTCTAGCAATGATAAACATGATAGTTATGACAATGATAAACATGATAGTGATGACAATGATGACTGTGATTCTGGCAATGATAAACATGATAGTGATGACAATGATAAACATGATAGTGATGACAATGATGACTGTGATTCTAGCAATGATAAACATGATAGTGATGACAATGATAAACATGATAGTGATGACAATGATGACTGTGATTCTGGCAATGATAAACATGATCATAGTGATGACAATGATGACTGTCATTCTAGCAATGATAAAAATGGGGCTGGCGCAAAAATGGAAAAGGTCAACAAGTGACAAGAGTGTTAATATCTACAAGATACATTACCTTTTCACCCCATCCACCAACAATGATCATGGTTTCATTATCCATCATCATCTGAAAGAAAAACAAATGCAAATGTCAAAACATGAAAAATATTAAAACATCTTTTAAAATATTAAGTACTGACAAACCAAGAAAATGTTGCATTAGTCATCAAATGAATGTGAATGAGCGATCCACAAACACACACATGAGCAAAAAATTGTGATTTTCAGCTCCTACAAATCAGTGGTGATAGTCTGCCAGAAAGACCATTATACAGCGATCTTATTTACCCCCAGCAAATGCTGGTATACACTATGAGAGTCATGTATTGTCTTCAGTAGCCTAATACTTGGGGGGGGGGGGGCTCAATTTAGTAAGAGATTAAAAAAAACACCTTTTCAATGCATAAACAAGAAATATTTATATCATAAACCCGCATATGGAATTCTAGAGTTATAAAATAATTATTATAATAAGAAAATAGTGAAATCGGAAACAAGAGTAATGATAATTGTACACATTAACAGTCATTGTACTACAAATCTACTCTTAGACTACTGCTTTTATATTATTATAAACTGAACTGTATCATGTCTATGTATATATATGTTTAGATTCCTTTTTTGCTATTGTCATAGCTGTCTATTTTTTATTAAATGTTGTAAATAATATAGGAAACCTTTTCTATAGCCGCTGGCTTCAAAGGTTTTCTAGCCAAAAATGTTATATATTTTATTAATAAATAAACGTAATCTCCATTGATTGCTATCTGTAGGCAAAAATTAAAAAATCAAATCAAATCAAATGAAGTGATTTGGTCTCTTTTAGGGTTTAAAGTTTGAAATTTGCCAAATGCTCACTTTTTGGTATTTTTTAGGGGTTGAAAAGCACTAAAACTTGACATGTTTTTGGTATCTTAATTAAGAGATGAAAAATTTGTGAAGCCAAGCCCTTATGAAAAATATTTGGTATCTTTTAGAGGTATTTTTGAACAATTCCAATGAGCATCCCAAAATGTTTATCCCTGGAGTCCCCTGTATCAACCATAAATGTAATACTAACCATAAATGAAATATTACTATGCATTAATATCATAATTAACAACAAGTTTGTAACAATTTTTTCGTATGACTGATTGTTGGTACAGTATTCAACTTTTTTTTATTTCTACACCCCCACAACTAAAATTGGGTCATGTCTATGGGCTTTTGCTTAACCTAATTTCTAATAAGCTTCAATTGCAAACAATACTTGAACAGTTCTGAAAACATAATTTAGCTAGGGTCCGATTTGACACTATCCGTCTGTCCAAATGTTGTGAGATGTTTTGCACAAAGTTTAAGAACAATTTTTTCAAATCTTTTTTAAATGCCGAGATTATGCTAAAAAACATGTAAAACAATGTCAACAGAAAACGTTATTCATGAAATAGTTGATTGTTCTCATTGTTTACAAGGTTCCCATTCATCAGGGTTTCCATTGAATGCCCCCTGACACACATCTAATAGTGTGGTCATGCAAATAATGACCAAACCCAAGCACGAACCCAGTTTTTCTAGTTATTAATATATTTTAGCCTCATAGCAATGCCACTACCTTTTCCGCATTTTCTTAGTAGACTAATTAAAAAAAAATTAAAAGAGTAGCAAAAAGAAGGTCAACAACTGTTTATTTAAAGAAAACAGACAGACAGACAGAAAGATGAACAAAGGAGTAAACAAACAAACAAACAAACAGACATGCAGACAGACAAACAAACAAAGAAAAAAAGAAACAAACAAACAAAACAAACAAAAAAGTAAAACTGAAACAAGCAAACAAGCAAACAAAAAAGTTATTATATAAATGCACAGTAGTATTAATTTATTGTTGTCAGTTTTATTTTTAGAACATATTAAAAAGAGGAGTCAGTTATTACATTTATGGTTAAGTAATTATTACATTTATAGTTAGTATTACATTTATGGTTGAAGTGTTATTTCATTTATTGTTAGTATTTTATTTATGGTTCACTTGGTATTACATTATTTTATGGTTGATACCCCCTAGGAGCCTAACAGCACATTTCATCGCCAGACTTCTGTCCTAAATCTGATTACCTGTGAGTGTCCAAATCTTGGATTAGGTCTTTTGCCAGTGATAGCAGGTACAGTCCAGCACATTAGATTAAGGTCTAGCATCCACACATCATTATACCTAGTAACAACAACCATGAAAAATAACATTTTTATATAAAGAATGTGCAGAAATATGTTTTAATTGTTATTACAGTAATTTTGAGAAACACTATAACCTATAGCAGTGTTTTAATGCAAGAATTTGATAGTCATATTGGAACTAAAGTGCCTTTATAATTCTTGAAACTGTTGCTACTAATGTGAAACTAGTCTAGAATGAGCACCTTAAGCAATCAATGTTTGTAACAATCTGATTTGATCAAAAGATAACATTTATAATATTAAATATTACTGTTCAGTAATTTGACAGAATTTTATAATGTTAAATGACTGCAGAGCTGTGAGCTTTCAAAATGTATGGAAAACACACAAACGAGGCTGGTGGGGGCAATATTCTAATTCTCACTCCAATCTTTGTCATTTCAAACACCTGTAAATTTTGATCATTAAATCATTGATGTAATTTTGAAATTTTCCCTATTCTGATATGCTTTATGAAATGAAGTGAATTTCTTAATAATCCATAAACTAAGGTGTTACCATAACCACACCTTATAGCATCTATATTTTACAATATCTGAAAACAGCAAAATAAAGCAAAGTTTGAACTGTGTGTTTTTTGCCCGAATTGCTACTAAGTTTCTTCAAGCAGGATGGTTCTTAAAAGTTGACCATGTTCCTGGTGTTTGCTTTGAATAAAGATTTTTGGTACAGATGACTTGATTCAGGAAGAAATGATTTTTGAAAGCAAGGCAGTTGTCTAAAGCTGGTTTTTGCCAGTGTAGCAGGAAAGGGTTAAATAACAGGAGAGTACATATAAACAAGGCCCCGGGGGCTGTTCGCCACTCAGGTGCGCCGCGCCTGTGACAAGGATTTTGAATGTACATAATATGTGAACATCGTTGATGGTGTGTCTATCTCCAGAACTGCCATGCCTACCATGTACAAAAGAAACAGAAGTTCTTTATTAAATTTATGTAAATCATAGTCATAAAATGTTTTCGTCAAATTTTGGGAAACAATTACAAAATTAAATAAAACATGAGCATTGTAAGGTTTGCTCCTATTTTGTCAACAACTACCACAGGAAGCCCAATCAATTCCTATGCTGTGCTCGGGAGCCCTATGTTATATGTTAGCTTATGCCCAAAAGACTGTAAATGCAATATATTCTCTTGTATTTATGTAATCAATGACATTAATTAAATTGAATCTTGAATCTTGGACTGGTTTGACAGTACAATTACTTCCACATGCTTTCGTCCAGCCGAATGCTGTCAACACAGGGCTTCTGCACATAGCATATGGAACCCCTTCCTGTGGTAGTTGGTGACAAAATGGCAGCAAATCTGATGATACTCAGAAAAGCAGGGCTCAAAATAACGGCCAGTCAACTGACAATGACCGGTCAAAATAAGCACTTGACCAGCCAAACGTCCTTTAGGACGGTCATCTTGACCGGTCAGCTCACTAAGATAAACTGAATAAAACTGATGAAAACCCGTTTAAAAAGACTTTTCAAATTTAGGATATATCCTCATCAAAATATCCATTACAAAGTTGTGCTTACCTCTGAAAGATTTCTTTACGTTTTATGAGTGACTTTTATCTTTTTATAGTGTATGAATGTACTGGGAAACCAGCACGATTATAAACACGTAGCTGGCCATTTTGTTGCCTCATTTCCATGTTATGTAGCGTTCTAGTGCCTTTGTTTTTATATACAGTACAAATTCCTAGATTGAACTAAAACACTATAAACCAATTTCCTAGTCAATAAGTGCTTGCTTTAAACCCAAAGTTGTAGTACTTATAAGTTGTTTCGGAAAGATATGATTTTTTTAAAGTAAGGTTGTATTTTTCAAGCAGTGTAGGAGCGAAAGGGTTAACTGAGCAAGGCTCGTTTGGTTAGTCATTCGTTAGTCATTAGATAATTACTTTGTTGCACATATCTTACCAATACAGAGAATTTAAAATGATTTATATTCACATAATTTATATTACACACAAATACATATTATATATTTTTTTCACGCTAGTTGACCATTCGAAAATTAGGAATGTCCAGTCAAAAATTGTTTTGAACGGTCATCTTGTCCGACCATTGGCCTGCTATTATTTTGAGCCCTGGAAAAGCCTTTTATACATGCAATTGTTTCCCAAAATCTGACAAAAAAATGTGTCCGATGACTATGATTTACATGATAAAGAACTTCTGTTTATTTTGTACACGGAAGACATGGAAGTTCATGTAGATTGAGAATACCGGTAACTAATATGAATCAAGAAGGTAAAGAACACATCACAATCGATGACAATCAAAGTTTACTAGTTGTACGGAATGCCAAAATTCAATTCGAACATCTTGCAAGACTAATCGCTTTAGGAACTCTTTCATTATTTCTTCAGCTAAAAATATTCAACAAATGTAATTCAGCCTACTGGCTGCGATATTTGTATTTTCTATTAAACATTATTATTATTATTATCATTAGATATTCAAAATCTTTATCATCCTTCCATATTGAGAAAATATATATATAGAGAGGATATTACATGGGCGCGCGGAGATACGAATTTTATCTTCAAGTGTTTAAAATATCTAACAAGTGAACGAAGTGAAGGAGTTAGATATTTTCAACACAAGAAGATAAAATTCTTATCTCCAAGCGCCCATGTACCGTAATATTCTGTTTATTATAAAAACTCCAGTGAAATAGAAATATTCAATTTAAAACAATATTTTTTATTGGTGTTTGGTAACATGTTATTTTCACACGTGAAAATAACGATATTTTCACACGTGAAAATAACTTGTTATTTTCACACGTGAAAATATCAATTTTTCGCGCGAAAGATCACGTGATATTTCACTGGAGTTTATATAACAAACATATATATTTTCTATTCAAACTACAAAACGTTTCACGTCTTGTTTTTTTTTACTGGATCATGACATTCCTCATTTATAGACTTCGTATTTTGAAATTTGAGTTTTATAAGACCTTATTATATGACCGTGAATCTTGGAGTCTGGACACTAGCAAATGGAGCAATCTGATTGGCTATACGCGCTTCCCGACCGGTTAATATCCCCCTGTATTAAGACCGCGGACCGATCGACTGAGTAGCTGGGCTTTTCACGATTGACTGGATCAGCTGATTGTTTTTTACATTTTCAAAATATTTTCATGGGAGAAGAGGTCGTTGATGAGAATAAAGACTACAGAAAATCCCATTTGATGTGTTTTTTATCGTTATTATTATTTTTTACCACAATTTTTGTAGTTTTTCTCTACTTGATTTTTGTTTACTGGCGAAAAAAGTCCTGTTCAATACAATCGATCGTCCGAACTTCACAATAAATCACACAATTTGCACAGAAATATCCAGCTTTAGTCGAGAATGCCTATAACAAAAAAAGATTCTTCGTTATGCAAGCTTTCTTTCTTTCTTTGTTGAGAATTTGATGTTAGAGTGTTCAAAAATAGATCCAAAGCCGCCACAAAATGACTGTAAGTAATCGCTAAAACCAAACTCGTAAAACTAGACCAAAACGATCTCATTTCAAAACAAACACAAGTTTAAATTATTACTCGTAATTGATAATCGAGAATAGATAGGATTGGCATTCATAAAGTTGATTTTTTGGTGTGTTATTGCGAGAAAACAATGAACAAACAAGTTTGCTTGATCAAAACTATGCCAATTTTAAGGTTTGTGCTTTTCGACGAAAACGAACAAAAACTTTCAACAGAAACGATTTGTCAAATCATGAGAACATTTATTGCATTAAGCTACTTACATTTTCTTAATTTCCATTGATAATTTGTCCATTTACACATTTTTTCTTGAGAAAAACGTCTCGCTAACTTTAGCACACCGTCCGGCTCAAGCATCGACTGACAGCATTTTCAAGGGTTTGTCAAGGTTTTCAGCCAATCACCGCGCGAAAAATATCGTGATTGATTGATTGATTTTAGTTTTTTGAAGAAAAAAAATTTGTTCTAGTTTTTTAATTACAAAAAGGTCATATAATAAATGCCTTATTAACCGAGCTTGGTCGGTCTGTACAGGAGAATCTTGACCTCGGTCGTGTACAGACCTCACTGCGTTCGGTCTGTACTTTTCGACCTCGGTCAAGATTCTCCTGTACAGACCTCCCGCTCGGTTAATAAGATCTAAATATAACAGTATTTGTGAGCTTCCTCATACTCTGAAAAGCCATTTTTAAATGACTGGTTAACTTGATGTAAAGATCCCTTGCATGTGACATTAAAGCAGCCCCATATGGAGAACAAAACAAAAGATTTTTGCTCTCTTGGAAATCCATTGTTTTGTCCTCCAGGTTGAGTCCAAAGAACTGCAAGGATCTATTGCCATACACAAATAACTTACCGTGTCAGTCTTTGAGCTCCTCCAAACACAACCATCTGATCATGTACTACACATGCTGCATGGCCAGCACGTTCACAAGGCTGTGGACAGTCAGTAGCTTGAAATGGAGTTGTCCATGTTAGTGTAGATACGTCTAAGATATTCACACTATTATGAAATCTTGCATTTGCAACAATCCCTGATCGCGGAGAAAGACACCAACCACCAAATAAAACAATTGTTCTCCTGTGAACAACCATACTGACGCATTCTTTCGGAGATGGAGGAGCACCGGAAAGACGGAGCTTGCTCCATTTATGCTCTTTTAAATCCAACTCATAAATATCGTTAAAAGCTGTGTTTGACGACGAACAGCCACCAAATACATACATTGAGCTTCCAACAACACAGCTACTGTGTGAATATCGAGACGGAATCTTAGACCTTTGAAAAATGGTCTCAAAATGAAACGTACCACTGCAAACACTGTCATAAAATGTTCGTTGTTTTTGAGCAATTATTCTTAAAACTATCGAATGCCATGTCTTGCATACTAGTTTAGCTTGTTGTAATTCACCATAAGAAGATAAATAAGATAAAATTTGTTCAGTGACTTCATTTGGGACGGACAAAAACTGACTCGGATTTAGGGTGTCGTTATCCTTATCTTCGTCCGCCATGTTTTTTTAATTATTTTGTTTAATTGGGGTTCCTCTGGAAATCACATGACTCTCTGACGACCGTCCCAGGGCCCTACTCTGTGAACGAAATTGTCCAGTACGCTGCAGATTTGGCGGGAGCTTGTGGTGTTGAGTGCAGTCGTGTATTTTGGTAAGTCTTTGCACATTGTATAGCTTCTAAATGATTCTAATGTATTGAAAATAGTTGCAATACTTTACTATACCGCTTGTCTGAGTTGAAAAGGAATTTTTCTGTGATAAAAGCACTTTTTGAGGTTGTACCGAAGAAAAGTAGGTATAGTACTCGTTGACCATCATTGAGCACGAGACCAACTGACAAATCATGAGCTCTAAACATTTAAAAGTTTTGTTGTGTTATCAAAGATAAGGGCTAGCAATATTTTCTAAAATAAATTCGTTATTTTCCCAGGGATTTCGGAGAAGCGTCGAAAGTCCTGTGCAATGTCCCGCTAGAACTATCCTTGAACCTTTTTCTTTAAAGAAAATCAATAGCTTGTTTTTCTAATGTAATAAACCTAGAGCCTGGAACGTTTTTTAAACTTTGATTGTTACAAGGAGCGGGGCCGTCAATTCCAAGGTTTTTCTTCGCGGGCAATTTTTGCCATTTTGGGCATTTGACTTTCAAAAAAAAATTTTTGAAATTCCTTATTTTTTAGTCATGTCAAAATCAATGCTTAAAAAATGGGTTTATATTAATTTAGGAAATAATCCGTCTATTGTGGATCTGAAATTGTCCCAGCATGCGGACGGATATTTTCAACTATTTTAAAGACATCTTATAAATGCATTATGATGAAGTGTTCGTTATGATGTTTTTTATATGATATATAAAGCACCATTGTGACTGGTGGACCCTTTTGTTCCACTCACTCTCCTGGGATTGGTTGAAAACCATCAATATAAAGTTTTGAAAGTGACACGAATGTATGAAAAGCTCACAGGCAACAAGAACTTAAAGATCAACTTGTCAAGGCACATTTTCTCAGTGGAGAGCGAATGTCTATAACTCAACTTCTGATGATATTTTCTTGGAGTTCTGTGCAGAAAGAACAAAGGAAAATTGAACAAGTTCAATTATCCAGCAAATTTCCAATTGTTCAACAGTGACACTGCCAATTAAACATTGAGATATTTACTGAGCCATGCAGAGATGCAGGACAAAATATGTGCTCTTACAAACAGGCTAATATCAACGAACTGAAATCAAAACCAGAGATTGAAATCAGCAATCACAAAGACAATTTGCCTTCTCTATGGGATTTCCAAACTATGATACTTTATTTGTAGAATAAAAAACTAATGTAAGAAAGTTTGAATCCATGATTTTATTACTTTCAATGTTTCGGCACCATCCAGCGTCATTATCAAGAATTAAATAATTATGCGGAAGCAAAACTTATATTGTAGTGACAAAGTCTTGATGTCAACAAAAGATTTTAGCTTTTACAGAGTCTGATTTCCAGTTAACTTCTGGTATTTAATAGTATATGAACTTCTCAAGTTATAATTTCTTAAAACGCTGGGCTTCCTCTTCTAAAGAAAGAGATTTCATTTCAAGCTGGATGCAAAAGAGACATTTTGCATGAAAGCCAAGTACCTAACCACTGTGCCACAGTAAACAATATGATGATGTAACGAAAAAAAAGATAATTACTCGTGCTGAAAAGACTGGAGGTATAATTTCGTTTTATTTTTATTTTTTTTTCGATCTGTTGGCATTTTAAATTTTCCGCACTTTGTATTTCTGTCGGCTTCAGGTTTGTGATTGGTTGTATTTATTGCACCAGTATGAAATGTGAAAATTTCCAATTCACAGAGTTTCTTGTTTAATTCCGTGGCAATTGTATCCCACACGGAGCTGTTTCTCCTTTTATTAATGGGATAGTTATCACGCCAAATTACTAAAAGATGCCTAGTCTCGGCATCACTCCAGTTTTTTCCACGACCATTGTGCTTAGGTGAGTCTTGAGGGGGTTGATGATCAAACGCCATTGGCGGTGGAATTACAAAGCGAGGTCTAAAAGATAAGACACAAGACGTATTGGTTAGAATATTTACATAAAACACACGGTGACTGAGTGTGTATCAAAAATATGCAACAACTTTACCTTGAATTCGAAGAAGTATAACTATTTGAAGAGAAATTAGTGTTCGATCTGTCCCCCATCATGAACGCTGTGATCGTAAGAAATAAGTGGTTATTTGGCCTTCAACTTGACACGTCTGTCAATATCCGTGCTGTGATTGGTTGGTGTGTTTACTCGGACAAGTTAAACCATCTTGCCAGGTAGTCTAACTTTTGCGGTATTTCCTGTCATTAAGCAAGGGTTTTGTCTTCGAAATTAATGGTGTTTTCACTGTATTTCCGGACAAACGACACTTAAATAGATTTTAGACTAGTCTATCTTTCCAGTGAAAACACATTGCGTGAATAGTCATCAATCACATCAAGCACATGATGTCCAGATACTTCAATACTCACTTGCTCCCATGGACCATCAGGATGTGGTCTCATCTATACGGGTTCTTTAGTGTGCGTTGGTATACCGTATTTACCCGTGTATAAGTCGACTCGGTGTATAAGTCGACCCCCGAAAATCCGAGAGAAATTGCCAATTTTATCGTATATCCTTTGTATAAGTCGACCCTAGTTTCTTTGAATTATTAAGTATCTTTTAGGATGAAATGTGAGCGAAAGTCAAGGCTGAGAGAGGAAAAAACAGCAAAGATTCTTCACTTGTTATCGAGCGTGCCGCCATTTTGTTTGCTGAGCAGCCTCCCCTGCTTCTCATTCCAGGCACTGGTAACAAGCCACAACAATTTTCTTTAAGAACTTTTATTTACAAGCAAAAAAGAGAAGATATTTGTGACAATTTATTAAAACTTTTAAAAAACAATGCGATTATATTGATTTACTATTTACAGAATAAAGATTTAATGTCTCAGAAAACTAATTAAAATCCATCAAAATCTTCTTCATCGCTATGTCCAAATAGTTCATTCCATTGATTTTCAGTTAGTCTGTCATCATACGTATCTTCCTCGTCGTTCATCTCTGGTTCGTCTTCTTCCTCGGCCGGCTCATCCCAAATAAGGTCATCTTCTGTACCATCCATTGCATTAGAAATAGCACATTTCTTGAATGATGCTGCTTTCGTGGCACCTCCCTTCGTGTACTCTTTGACTCCTTCGACCATCCAGTCACACCACTTCTTACGTATTCTGTTCTTAAACGGCTTGTTTAAGCAAACATCTAAAGGCTGAACGATGCTAGTCAGACCACCTGGTATTACAGCAATGTCAGTATTGTTCAAACGTAGTTTTCGCTTTGCGGATTCCACAAGATGTGCACTGAATGAGTCCCATACCAGAAGACTTTTTGTTCTGGACAAACCACCAGGTCTTGCATTCCACACTTTCTCTATCCATAGTTTGACTCCATCTTCGTCCATCCTTCCTTTGGGGTGACAATGAATAACTACACTGGAAGGGAAGCGTCCTTTAGGCAAAGTTTTTCGTTTGAAAATTATCATGGGTTTCAGCTTCGTACCATCAGCAAGACAACTCAGCACCACGGTGAATCTTGTTTTTTCATGGCCAGTCGTTTTAACGACGACAGTTTTTTCTCCTTTGTTTGTGATTGTTTTTGCCGTGGGCATATGAAACCAAACTGGGGTTTCGTCCATGTTTCCGATTTGTGAAACATCATATTCCTCGTATTTCCGTTTCTTGATGATAAAGGATTGGAAATTTACGATTTTCTCCTCCAGATCCTCGGGTAGTTTCTGTGCAATCTTTGTTTTTTGGCGAAGCACAAGATCGTGTCGTTTTAAGAAGCGTGAAACCCAATTCACTGTCCCTTTGAAATCCACAATGTTCATATTCTTGGTAATTGACAGGGCACGCAGACGAATATGGTTCTTGTAACAATGTAACCAGACTTTCGTTGATCTTCTATCCAGGTGACTAGTTCGTTTTCCAGCTCTGGCCACTGACAGGTTTTCCCTTGATCAGCACATTTTGACTTCGGCATTTGAGATAGCTTGTTAGCATTCTTTCTCCAGTCTCTAACCAGCTTCTCGTTCACATTATACTTCCTGGCGGCTGCACAGTTGTTTGTTTCTTCAGCAAATTTGATGACTAAAAGCTTGTACTTAGCGGAGTATTTCATTCGTTTAGTCATGTTGAGAATGCATTTTGCCTCGTTCAAGAGATATTGAGTGATTTGTATAAAAATCGTCAAAAAATGCGATTTTTAACTTTAGAAACAGATATCTTCGCAACGAGGGCATAACTCAAAAATGGGAGACACGGTTTTTTAGTTCAATCTTTCGTCTTTACGACTACAATAAGTGTGTTTTGATCGGATAAATTTCTGCTGTACTGTGACTTTTTGAAAAAACGGAGTATAAATTTATATTTTCACCACTTACTAAAAAAAAATTGAAAAATTGTCAATATTTTCTTACATAGTTGTTTTCATCAACTATTCAGCTTTCAGATGATATATAAATCATAGAAATCGGTTGCATATTTTGCGCCCTATACGAAGAAAAGCGAACAGTGGTCATTAGGGTCCCCTGATACCTTAAATGCTTCATCTGATTGGCTAAAACAAGAAAATTGGCCATTTTTCAAACTTTTGGGATATTTTTCCCATATTTTATTCAAAATATCATTTCAGTTTTATTAAAGCGATCTTATTTTTGCATCTTCAAGCAATCGAGGTAGAATACAATCTAAACCAGCAGCTTTACCGTTTTTTAGCTTATGTTATTGTAAAAAAGTGTCACGTTCAAGCACACTCTCAAATTTAAATGGTGGGCGTTGTAATGAATTTGTAGAAATGATACGGCTGACAGATTTGCCTACATATCCCAGTGATTAAATCAAACGAGAGTCTGCACTGACGAAGTGTTTATTAAAAGCCAAAGCAATGATATGTTTGTCACTACAAAGTGTATTTTCAATTCTAATGCTAGGGGATAGTTGTTTACTTTCCCCAGGTATGATGTGTTTTTTTAAAAAGCATTAGAATCACTACTGTTTTCTTTGATTAGATGTCTATTGTATGACTCTTTAGCCCTCCTTATTTTGTTTGTGACTCTATTTCGAAAACAACGGTAATTAGCTCATGCCTCAATATTGCCAGTTTTCCTAGATTTCTTAAGACGGTATTCACGCTGATGAATATCGCGTTTGATATCTCTATTGAGCCAAGGACAATTATCTAAGTCACGAACTCGTTTTTGTATAATAGGGTGTAGTGGCTGGTTTTAACACACAGTGAATACTCTGGTCGTAGTTCTGATTCACAATAATTGTAATAACTCAAATCGTGTCATGTGCTATATGCAAATCTACATTGCGGTAAATTGTCATGGCACTGATTGCACTTTTTTTGTTTGCCTTGGTTTGAGACGATTTGACTGGCTTTCAGGGCGAGAAGCTTCAAATTTTGCATTCAGCTCAGTAACTTGAACTTGTAGAGCCTCAAGCGTTAAAAGACCTGCGTTGACTTTCTTTGTTGATGGCTTTGTGGTCACGTTGGCATTTTCGGTTGTATTTAGAGAAATTAAAGTTGTCAGTGATTTTACTCTGAGTTATCCGTAATTTATTTTGTCGTTCTTCCTCAATGGAAGCAACCTTATTTCAAGATCCCATCAGTTCTTCATCAGGAACGCCATTTGTGTAAGACATCTCAGATTATACTGCGAAAATATGTTCTTTTTTCCTTCTCTGTTCAGATTCTCCTTTATAATTTGTTTCTTTGAGTGCTTCTTGAGTAAGCTTTGCTCATTTCTTTTTCAGATAAATCTCTTCTATAGCATAGAGCTTTAGATAAGAGGCAATATCTTTAAGCTTTTGTCTTAAAACGTTTTTGTTGCTATAGATTCTGCGTAATCGTAACGCCTGACTATATGATATGAGTAGGGTGTTCAGACTGCCAATTAATTTAAGAGTGCGTGTCGGTTGGTTTTTGATAAATGTCAGTCCCTTATAGATAATGAGAGTTTATTTTGACTTGCACATTAAGAAAATTGATCTCTCTTCTTGAAAGTTCATAATCACATTCGATAGTTTGGTGGACTTTGTTAATACATTCTAAGAACTCTACTATTCATATTTCTAAGTCGTCATAATATAAACACGTCATCAGTATATCCCTTCCAGCATGTAGTGAATCGAAGCCAAGGACTACTATAGATTAATTTTTGTTCAAATACTCCCATGAAAATTCTAGCGTAACTCTAGTTACCACTGCTGTACCTTTAACTTGTAAGAAATTCTCACCATTGAAAGAAACATTGTTTAGAGTTAAAAGCCTTTAACTCTAGGAAGAGGAGGAAAGCGCTTGCGGTGAAAAATGTTGTTGTGGGATGTTTTCTAATGCCTTTTCATCTGCAGTTATGTCTTGATTATTATCAATGTTTATATAGAGGCCGCGCACGTTTGACTTGAAAGAAATTTTCACCATCGATGGAAAATTTATTTAAAGTTAAAACCTTCTAAAGTAATGAGGAAAGGGCTTGTGGTTTGGTGTTGGGCGTCATGTCAGTGGAAAGGTGCTGTTGTTCAGGTTGAGAGTGATTATTCTTTTGTTTGTTTTGATAATGGTGAGTAGGCCGTTGTGGTTGAAGATTCAGGAAATTTCCTTTATGTCTTCACTGTCTCTCAGTGTGGTGTTAGTAATGGCTAGTGTACCAACTCTGTGAAATCGTATGTTAATGTTGAGGTGTTGCAACTGAAAAAGAAGGACACTTCGCACTAGCTTACACTTTTGGCGCCATTGTATGGGCAGATACGACGACGCGGAAATGTGAGAGCTAGTGGGAAGTTTCCTTTTCTCACAGTTGCAAGGCCTCGACATTAATTTGGGATTTTATAGCGATGACAGACTAGCCATTACTAACATCACATTGAGAGACAGCGAAGACATAATGAAGGACATTTACTGAATCTTTAACAACAGCGGCCTACAGACCATCTGCGAAGCAAACAAAAGAATCATCAACTTCTTTGACATCAGTTTCAACCTGAACAACAGCACCTATCCTCTGACACAACGCCCAACACCAAACTACAATACGTACACCATTAATGATGTCTCTGTCTCTGCCATAGATTGTATAGCCATGATCCAGAATTTCACTGGAGTAAACCGAGTCATTGAGATGGGTTTCATTGATATTAATAATCTCCAAACACCAACTATAAAAACAGATGAAACAAACTACTCTGGTAGAACCCTCTGTTTTGAACGGAAATTCGATTTATTGACAGTATAACTTCTTACTTCTCGCTCTCTCTCTCTTTTCCTCGCACGTGCTCTAACATGCACTCACATGCATGTCGATTGTCATAGTACATGATTCAGCAGTCAACAGCCGAGGATTGATATAAACAACTTCTTCCATAACTATTTCCTTGTATACTCGAACAGTATATTCACACCAGCTTCTCGTGTTTTGGAATATGGTGACCAGTGGAATTTAAACTTGTTAAATAGGCGCTAACAAAACACTCTTCTTATTTGATCGTTTTACAAACAAAAAAAAAAAAAAAGTGGTTCATCTAATGCCAGTAAACACATATTTTTATTGGTGTAGGTTGTATTTTCATATACCACACTACTCTAATCGCAAACAATTTTACACAAGAACCTTTTTAATCGGACAAATTGTTTTTCAAAGGTATTGGAGATCTAAGACTTCTAGGTTTGAGCACTCTTAATCAATAGAGACCTAAAGTTGACGATAGTCCACGCCAGAGAATGCGCTAGTACAAAAATTTTTTATGCTCGAAAAAATTCTTCTCACTTTGCGACTCGGTGATCAGTCGTAGGAATCATCCCAGTGGTATTTTGTGCATCATTTGAAATCGCACCTTTACCCTTGCGTATGAACATTGTCTAATTGGTCGTCTCTATTAGGTAATGTCCTGCCCTTCACTCAACTGTAGGACAGGTAGAGTTTTAAACAGAGCACAGCTCCAGTGAGTGTCAGGGTTAAATTTGATATTAAAAGAAGTCTTTTGTTTCAGTTCTTGGTGTAAGCGAGTATTGTTGTTTTGTCAAAATCAAAATTATGGTTGTGTCGAACACAATGATCTGCCAGTAGAGAGTTTCTGTCTAGACTAAACACGGCTTTTTAAGTTCTTTTACTCTTGTTTTGAGCGCACGTTGTGTTTGTCCAATATATGTCTTACTGCAGTCTTTTCATTTGATCTTATATACGACGTTGGTTCTGTCGTTTTTTGTAGTTTTGTTCTTTGGTTTGGTTAGTATTGATGAAATGGTGCGAACTGGTTTGTGTGCCACTTTTATCATGGCGAAAAATTCCATACAGTCAGCGGGGTGTGATCGCGGGCGCGCATTTATTCGAATGCTGCACTAAGATGGCCGCCAGTAAAGGCTCGAAAACGCTACCAGGCTACTATCAGCAGCTTAATGAGTCCATTAACTGGTTTTTGGAGCCAGTAAAAAAGAGACACTTTAAAAGAAAGTCGACTGGTCCTTTTTATGCTGTGGAAAGATTAATTTCGAGGCGAAACATCAAGGGAAATGTAAGTCTTTTTTTCATATTTTTACCGAATAGCTAAAGAAAGCTAACCTATAACAACTATTTACACTTTTGAAAATGGAAATGTACATGTGTTTGGATGGGAAAACATACTTAAAAAACGTCAAAGTCTTAATGACACTCTCATTTTTGATTTAAAGTATTTTCTTGGTGTTAGTAATTTTAAAAATCTTGTGAATGATTGTTTTATGTTCCAGACTGAATTTCTAATAAAGTGGGAAAACTATAGCTATTTCTACTGTAGCTGGGAAGACGAAGGAAACCTTACAAGAGACTTAATAAGGTAGATTGAATTTTTACTGGTTTCTCCTATTCGACTGACTCATAGAAAAAGTGAAATGAAACTGATTAGAGATTTTTGCTTTAGATCATACAACAAACCATCAATTGACAAGTCAAGACTTCAGGAAAATATTGACACTTTACTGCACAACATTATTTCAAAGCTAAAGAGCAAGTCA
The DNA here is from genome assembly GCA_918843875.1 of Diadumene lineata. NCBI lineage: Eukaryota > Metazoa > Cnidaria > Anthozoa > Actiniaria > Diadumenidae > Diadumene > Diadumene lineata. Next base: position 5,983,787 of record OU974081.1, on the reverse strand, counting down.
AGAATTCCAGTCTGTTTCCCTTTTCATCATGACTGTTTTCGTCTTTTATTTTTGGATAAAGGAAATGTGTCAAGGGATGGCAAAGCAGTCTTGTTGGAGAAGGATGACTTTTTATGTTGTAATTTTTTTCATAATTGGGATCAAAGTTTAGATAAGAATGGGGATGGGGTCATTATACAATTTCCATTAAGGGTTAGTTTAGTTTTATCTTCTTCTTCTAGTATAAATAGTTTTCAAAATGGAAAGTTGGTTAAATCACCAAGAATGCCAGTTGAAAAGTTGAAGGTTGATTTTATTCGAAAGCCATTCTCCATCAATTAAAAACCATTCTACTTCAATGGTATACTGAACTAAGTGAGCTTACAAACATTAGGATCATATAGATATTGTATTATGTATATCATATGTCTGGAAGTAATACACTTTCTTTTTCTATGCTGCACAGAACATTTTGACCAAATATCAGAGTCTTAAAATGATTGCATGAGTAGAATTTTCTAAGTACTAGCTGACATAAAGTGTCTTTAATACAATCCTTGTTAATTACAAAATGTGTAATTTATTAAATTACTGTACTCTAAACTGGCAATTGATATAAACAATATGCATGTACAAAAAAGACAAGGCACCTCCTACTAGCTGAGAAATAAGGACAGCTTTCAATTTTTTTAATAGATCATACTGACAGTACTAGTTTTCATTTCTTTTGCAAACCACAAGTAAAGCAAACTTAATCATGACCATTTTTCCATATCAATTATCCATCCATTATTATGATTCATAAATTACTCAAAGCTTGCTTGTTGTTAGCCTAAAAGAATTAATTTTTGTAAATTAAGAATGGAGCAATTGAATGTACCAAAAACTGTTTTTTTAAATGTCACAGTTTTGATTTAAATTTTTGAATAAAACAATTACATCTTTCATCATTCATTGTTTGTAAATTCTTGTATATGATTGTTGATTTTGTGTGGTTTATAACAGTCAAAAACTTTAGGATGTCATTATGTTACTCATCAAATGTTCAGAATAAATTCTATTTCAATTGGTTCAATTTTTTTTAAATCAAATAGTATTTGGTCAAGCTAGTTCAAAGCAAACATGCTATACACCTAAAAAAATAATAATTTCAATAATTTACAGGGTAATGTACTGGTTTGACAAATTGGTTGACAAAATTTGATCAAATTTGATTTGCAGTCTAACAAAAAATGTTGCATGTATTTTCCATTATAGTCACTATAGAGTTTAGTCAACTAATATATTTATTTAATACTGTCAGTACAAGATATACAGACCCTGTAAATGTTTGATATTTTGATGGTAATAACATTTTATAGCATTGTTCTAGGGTCATGATCAATTATTTATGAATTTGATAAGTGATAATGACAACCATTTTCAAATTTAGTTTTTTGTTTGTTGTTTGTTTTTACTTTTTTTGTTTTGTTATTTTTGTTGTTGTTTTTAAGGAAAACACAATACACTCTTAAGGGTAAGAGTAATTTATGAGGATTTTCTTTTTTTGTTTTTGATGCCTTCCTCCCAATACGCAGATTTCTTTTTGGTGTATTCTCTTCTTGGTCTTTCATGCTTGCTCAAGTTCCACTGCCTGTGTTCTACCCTTAATACATCTCCTGTTGAGTCCCACTTATTAGACTTTCTTAAGACAACTGATCTAGCTACATCGTTATTTTTTTCTACACCTTGCCCAGTAAAAACTTTTACAGACTTGTACTGCTTTAGAAAAAAAGGTACATGTGCAACCAAGATATGCATATACGGTGTTACTCTACTTCTTTCATAGCCTTTCACCTTGCCATTTAAAGAAAGAAAAAGCTTCACCCAGGCAACAGCAGCAGAATGGAACTTGGATGGGTCTTGATCTGGAGACCAAGTATTGATAATATTGTACACCTCACCGAACTTGTCCCATATTTGGATAACCTTTTGACCCAATTCCTTACTGTGAAATAGCTGTATTGTGTTTCCATTGCTTGGGAATTCTTTGAGTAGCTTCCTTTTGTCATTTCCAGTTAGACTAGTCCACTTGTATTTGCCATTTCCTTGCCCATCATTCTTGTCCTCCCAGACATCAAAAGAAATCCCTAGAGATCTGATGTGTTCAACGGTTTTCTTTAAGTGGATTCCCCTCTCTTGACCCCTAACCCTATCCAGTTCAATCAATTCATCCCAATCTAGGGCAGCATTAATAACATTCTCTAGTAAAATATCAGTTATTCGTAACATTAAATGTAACTCATCCACAACTACATGGTCTAGTTCAATGTTTAAAAGTGGTTCATACTGACATCCATAATTATAGTGTTTTTTCTTGGTTGGATGTATTTTGCATAAGGACTTTAATTCTTTAAGAGTCCTTGACAGGGGTGTTTTATTGTATTCAGAAAAATGAGGGCCAACTTTCCATCTATCATCCTTTGGGACCTTGCACCATGCACAAGAATAATCTGCTGTTGCACATTTCAAGCCCAGCATCAACAAAATGAATTTGTAGTCCCCACCCAAAAAAAATTCTGTTTTAACAATTTTATCATTGACTTGTAGGAAACCATGTGAAATTAGATTATTAATTTCATCAAAAACTGATTGAAAAGCACTCTTCAAAACATCATAACTTTCAGGTGCATCAACAATGGCAATGGTCCTATTACCCTTCGCTGACATGACATCCTGACCTGATTGTAATATGGAGAATGACAGTATTATGTAATTACTATTTCTTGTCATGCGTGCCCCATCACCATTGATCTTGATTTTGATCTTATCATCAAGGGAAAAGTTTTCTGCATTTTTTATGAAATCAGCAATGTGAGTTTTTAGTAAGTTACTAAGAGAGCTTACTTTTGAGCCATTAAATCCTTGTAGAGAAACCAAATGGCACATATCATTCAGGTTAGATCTACACTGCTTTATAAGATACGATTTGGGTAGACCATCACATAAAAAGGAAAATTCATGATGAAATTTATCACCGACACAGAACTTGTCAAGTAAGTATAATACTTGTTCAACTTTGGACTTTTCATTTTCTGATAAGTCTTCATATTTACATCCCTTTTCCCCACTGAATGACAGTTGTTGTGTGTCACCACTTGAGTTATCCTTTACTACTATGGATTCAACATCAATACCAAAAGATTTGGCAAACCATAGAGCAGTTTTAGCTTTATTTAAAAAACAGTTCATTGTTCTTGTTTTGTTCTTCACCGATCCCAGCGGTTTTCCTCTGTATTCATGTTGGTTTTCTAAAGTACTAATATATTCTTGTAATTCCAAATTAGTTTGTAGAATATCATCAATTTGTTCTTCTTTGATTAAAATTTCTTTCTGAAGGCTGTTAAACATTTCCTATTTTGCCTTTTCGAGGTCTTCGTACTTATTTCTCCATTCTTCAACTTCATCTCTGAGACTCCCTATCTCTTCATTCCATTTCTTCACTGTTTTTACTTCTCCTTCGTGTAGATGGTAGGTTTTTATTTTTGTATCCAGCTCTTTTCTTGCTCTTCCTTTCGTTGTCTTGTACTGCTGGTAAACTGATCCTGCAAGCTTCCTTATATTCTCATTTATTGTGTTTCTAACTTCTTCATCCGAACTGAAACAAAAAACACCACCTGGAATACTCCATTCTAGTAGATCGACAAAATTGACCTTCCCTTTGTACAGATCGTTTCGTACAAATTCATGCCATAATTTTAGGAGGGGATACGGTATTTTCACTGAAAAAATTACTTTCCGACTATTTCTAATGTAAGCATAATGAAATTCGGAACAAGATAGTTCAACATTTGCAAGATCTTTATTCAAACGGAGCTTTTCATAACAAGTGTAAACATCCGACATCTTGAAAAACTACAAACTCAGCTGGTAATTTTCGCGCCAATTTTTCGATTCAGAATAGTGCCAGTCCTAGCAGTCCTGGTCATACAAATAACCTTGAGAAAGCCTCAGACCTAGTGGGATGCAAGATGGCGGTTTAAATCGAAGGATGTTTTCATTTTCGTTCCTATATTTTTGTGAAAGTTTTGTTTATCTTCGCGCGTTAACTGTGAAATCTGGGTTAGAAGAGGAAGGACTGTCATTTCATGCTGATCTAGAAGGCATTTTGGAACCGGTAAAGCGAATATTTCTGTCTTTATTTTCGAATCAAAAACATTGTTTACACGATTAACTTTCAATCCGGATATTTGCAAAACTTCTAAATATTCAATGTTTTTTAAAAAAGACTTATAAACTCGTGCGAAAACACCAAAATAACCATGCCGGCCATGTTTTTCTATATTTTCTATTAGGCCTAACGGCAAGATTTTGAAAAGAAAATGGAACCGGTTAGACAACATTTTATTTTCCCCAAAACAGACTTAAATTCTAGACAATGATTGTGAGAAAATTATTGGATATTCGCAAAGTGAAAATATCTTATGCAATAAAACCCAGAAGAAAAAAACAAGAGATTTACGAAGGTTTTTTAATATTTTTTGTTTTATTTTGCTTTACTTTTACGCGCGCCAGTGCGCATGCTTGGCAGCCATGTTGTATGAGATTTTTCGCCATGTGTTGAAACCTTTTAGCAACCTTGCAATCTTTTCTGACATGCCACTAACATACGGAAGAAGCGCAAAACATTGATTGTGTTGTTGTTGTTGCTGATGTAGTTGCGGTTGCTGTTGTTTTTGTCGTACGGTTTTGAGACAGTCCTTCAAGAAATAATCGGGGTAGTTGTTTATTTGTAAGGTTTCAAGCACGTGACGCGTTTCATGGGATTTCTCTTCGTCGGTGGTCGGGATATTGTTGGATCGATTTAATAAGGTAGTTGCTACTGATCGTTTGTGTTGTCGATGGTGATGGGAGTTGAAGTCCCAAGTATTTGTCGGTATGTGTAGGTTTTCTGTAGACACCTGTAGTGATAGACCCATTGGAGTGTCTGGTAGTTGAAGTGCCCAAAAACGCTATGCTGTTGTTACTTTCCCTTTCAACCGTGAACTGAATGGACGGATGGATGAAGTTGAGGTAGTAATGAAATTCATCTACATGTAGTTTGTGAATACCAACATGACTATCGTCAACATATCTAAACCACCATTTTGGTGGGTGTGGTGCTGTGGATAGGGCAATATCTTCTGGTGTTCTTTCACCAACTACTCTCCATTTCCTAAGCTGGTAAATTCTTTTATAATAGCAGACATGCTTTTAGAAGTCTTGCACATTCAAACAACCTTAGGCTATTTTTTTTTGCACTTCCATGTTTGGCCTGTGCATAAATAAAGTTCCTTTACGTTTTAATTATTCTAATGCCTTTAGGGGTTTAGAAACCTTTTATACACAACTATTTTTCCGCATTATTGCTTTCGTAGTAAGTAACACCAACATCATTTAACTGACTTGGCTCTTGCTTCTGCTGGTTGTGAAATACATACATTTGACGAGACTGTCCTATCAATCTTTGTCTGTTTTAAAAAGAGTTTTTGAGTGCATTGCTGTAGGCTTGTTTCGCTGCAGTCTTCCATTTGGTGACATATGCCGAGTGTGATGTCTTCTCCTGATCATACTCGAGTCTGAACATACGATCAATAGTATACTATACTCACCGGTCTACCTGCACCCATTTAGTGATGGGCGTTCTGTCTCCTCGCGTCTAGAGTATGATATGATAAGCGTATTAAAAAAATGAATGGTGGGGAGTGGAGGGGAAAAACTCCGAATTGGACGTGGACAGCAAGCGCAGGAAGACCAAACAGGGAAAGTATGTATATAAGGGCTGCCACTAAGAGTTACAGATAGCTGTCTTAACGAAGTGGAGTGTGTGGACCCCTTTTGTGGGTGCATGGGTAAGACCGCTGAGTATACTATAGTATACTCACCGGTCTACCTGCACCTATTTAGTGATGGGCGTCCTGCCTCCTCGCAAAGTAAGATATTCTTTACTCCACTATATTTTGAACAATAAGAACACAAAGACCTAAACTACCCAGCACTCAAACCCCAAAAAACCCATACCCAAAAACTAAAGAACGCGGAGACAAAAGACGGAGAAGTGCAAATGCTAGACATTTTCTTTATTCAGTCGGGAGAGTGTGATTTCAATTCTTGGGGCCATGTGGGAACGCTTGCACAAAATTCCTGGGATTTTTATACTCGCTGTAATACTTGGATCTTTGGGCTGTTTCATCTGACGCTGCCGACAGCATGTCTGCAGGGGCACCTGCCCGCAACACATTGGCAAGTTTCATGTAGTATGATGATGAATTATGCCATCCAACATGGCTCATGGTATCTGTTAGTGGTGATCCCGGAAAGGCTAGTGTCAAGGCTGAACCACTTGTAAACCTATGTTAAGTCTCGCTTTCGTAGATGTTACTTTGTCTAAGATAGGTTTTTAGGTGTGTCTCTGCCGTCTAGTGCATAAATGGCTTGTTCACAATGTTGTTCCTAGGGGAAACAAATACGTATAACATCAAAAAAATAATGAATGAGTAAAGGATTTAAAAGACCACCCCATTGAAATATTCAAATTTTTGTGCATGCGACATTATATTGACTTCTGAACTTTTATTTCAATAAGAACTTTTGAAATTTCAACTTGAACGAGTATACAGACGAATATCCAATCTACAAGAATTTTATTACAATGTGAATATAAAAAAAACAATTACAAGGATCGAATTAAAGAAAATAGTTATGAAATGTTAGTCAATGGAGAAAAACATAACAACCTAGAAAAGTAAATATATTTGTAGGAATAACTGCTTTCATGCGAATTGTAGTAGTTCAAAAAAACAAACAACCAAATTGATCAGTCGATGAATCAACGTTGCCATTCTCTTCTATACTGTCACTTTTCCGTTAAAATTTTGGTCCTGAGTTCTTATCAAGATAATTTAAAGTGAAAAAGTTTTTTTTTAACATTAAAACTCTCACAAAGTCTAACCGAATGGCGTAGCATAGCTCGTGTTGCTCGATCGTACATTGTGCTAATATTTGTATTTCATGGCTCTCGAACAGGCAGTACTTTGAATTGACAAAAGTTAGTTTTTTTGTGCACAGTTGATACGTGTGCAATGTTGTGTTATTATTTATCTTGAATTTCCATACAATGAATTGATAAATGAACATATAGTGACAGCATGGCTATTTTCATCGGTGATCGTGTGTATTCATTTTGCTCACCTCTTTTCGATTGAAATGTCTTTTATGCACTTTTGTTCTCCGTCGATCTTTTTACTTCAAGTAAATTAGTCGTTAAGCAATAATAGTTTTTTTCTAGTTGTAATATCTTCATCTTTGTTGAAATACGGGCGGAGTGGCTTGGATCGAACCATCAAAAATCAACTCGTTGGTTATATTTTCTTAAGAGAGCGTCCATATAACAACCAGGCAGGTGGTGATAAACCCGATGTCGCCAAACCTGCTTATATTTCGCTCACATGTAGCACTCAGTCAGCATAGTATGTGGTAGAAGTTTCAGATCATGGTATTGCATAATCACGGAGTTGACCACCCCCCCTTGGTTTTGGAGCATTTTCAGTAAATTTCTGTTATTTTGGGGTGAAATTTTGAAAATTCATAAAACAACAAAAACATATCTGACGGGAAACAACTTTCTGCTATTGACTACTTGGTATTTGGTCTTACAAATTATGGGCAAAACAATGATGTGAATTGTTTGTGGTTGTCATGACAACGCCATTAAGAAAGTGCATTTTTCAATTTTTCAGCTACGATTCATTTTAGTAAACTTTGCACACAAATAAATCGCAAGGCCAACTTGATGATAGCAAAATTGACTTATAACTAATAAATATACCCCTTTGGCTATGTAGAAATGTAATAAAAGTGGTGGGTTTTTTCTTTAAATTTTCTCAGTGAAGCATTCAATATACCTAATATCCAAAAATTGCATATTTTCCATAAATTCAACAAGAAAAATAAAATATAAAGCGAAGTCAAAACTAACAACAATCACATAAAATGATTAATTGGAGATGTGCATAACGAGTTTTGAACCAAGTGAGTACCAAAAAAAACATTTTCAAGACACAAACCTCAATTAAAATAACGTCCTATGACGAATTTATGGTTGAAATCGATTCTAATCGTCCCTATAGATTTCGTATATTTATACGACTTTAATATAGCGACAATGCACCTCAGAATGTCCATTTCGTTTATATGAATTAATTTTGTGCATTATGTTTGAAAATCTCTGGCAAAAAAATGAGGAAAACTACATTTCTTTTTACGTACCGTTTGTTTGTTTACAGCCGCCATATTGAATAACTAAGGAAGCCCACGGTAAATACAGGAAGCCCACTCGCAGAGACGAATCGAACTGTGGATTTCTACTTTTTTCCACCAATTTCAGCTTATCTATTTATTGATATTATTCATTTACTTATTTGATTTTTTCATCTCATAATTTGTTAATTGATTCATTCGTCATGTTTTTTTATTTGGTTTTTATTTATTCATTTATTTATTTGATTCATTAATTTAATTTTTCATTTATTCATTTATTTATTCATTGATAGAATGACTGAGTTAACCATTTTTCAATTTATCTATTTATTTGTTGAATTTGTATTTTATCTATGTTTTCTACTATTAATTTATCAAGTCATTAATTCATAATTTGTTTTCATTTTTTTTATTTATTAAACTATTTGTTTTTTTCCATTCATTTATTCATTCAATCATTTACTTGTTCATTCAATTAATCATTCATTCATTTATTAACTCACTCACTCACGTATTCTGTCATTAACTAATTCATCCATTCATTCATGAATCCATTCATTCATATATTTCTTTACTTTGACACATAACGGCAATATATCTTGCGCTCATAGAAATTATTGAATACTAGCACTGATAAAATAAGCAAAACCGCAAAAGAGATGTATGACATTCAAAGGACTTTCATTTTTGGTTCTGATGGTTGGGCTTGTATGTTTTTGTTTCTTTTTTTTCTTTTTCTTTTGTTCTTTTTTTGTTGTTTTTTTTGTTGTTGTTGTTGTTTTGCAAGTTTTGGTTGTATGTTTGGATGTATTTTTTTTTACTTTAAAACAGTGTTTGAATTTTTTTTTGTTTTTCACTTAACTTTTTTAATGGTACGTCCCTTAAAGACTCTTACGTCAATTGGGGTTAAAAGTACTGCTAGAGCGATCACAAATGTGCGTTTGAAAACGGACGCTGGTACATAAATTAAACAACATATATACATTTATGTTTTAATGATTTAATACATAATTGATTTACTAACTTACTAATTTGTCAGTTATTTATTTATTCGTTATTCATTTCTTCATTGATTCATTCTAATCCTGATCAATCATTCATTGATTTATTAAACTATGATGATTGAGTAAGTGAAAAAATGAATAAATGATTGAATGAATGAATAAATGAACCATTGAAATCATGAATGAATCAATTTAAAATGAATGAATAAATAAATGAATAAATAAAAACCAGATAAAAAACATGACGAATGAATCAATTAACAAATTATGAGATGAAAAATATATATATATACATGAATTCATAACTTAATGTAACAAAAAGATAGTTAAATAGATGAATAAATGAGAAAATATATTAGTGAATCAAATAAGTAAATGAATAATATATATATAAATAGATAAGCTGAAATTGGTGGAAAAAAGTAGAAATCCGCAGGTCGATTCGACTCTGCGAGTGGGCTTCCTGTACTGCGCGTGGGCTTCCTTAGTTATTCAATATGGCGGCTGTAAACAAACAAACGGTCAGCACTAGTTGCCATCTGTCAAACTGACGTACTTCGGAAAGATATCTTCGAGAACAGTTTCGGAAACACGATCGGATTTCCGAACATAATGCCGTCACGCCGTCCGTCACGCCAGAATCACGTCTTCTCACGCCACTATTCGAAATATGTAAATAATAAAAGAATATCCATTCATACATGCATCTATTGCTTTTTATTTACTATCATAATAATTTATAAAAAAAATCATACTCAGTTTATAATTCACTTAAATGCCGTGCATCAGTCTCCCAGGCTGCGAGGAGACAATGCATGACACTATACCGATGCATTTGGCGCGAAATTTGATCTTTACCAATGATAACAAATGTAGTCCCTAGCTAGCAACGATACTTAACTTTGACGATTAATAGACCTTGATAGAAATGTGGGAATGTAAGTTCAAAGGCTCAACTAGCTTATACAGTGGCTATGTTGATTCTCTGGAAAATGCGCTTGAACTTATGAGGGAGTACGAGCTAAAAACTACAAGCAAATTTGTCAAATTCAAGGTAGAAAAAAACTTTGGTGAAGGAGGTAAGCTTTGCAGATGATATCGTTTTGAACATTGCAATCAACGATCACCATACAGTGATGATATAAATTATACGAATTGATGTATTTTCTTCACTGATTAAAAAAAAACATTCAGTCCAGTTTTACAATTGCTGCAGTTTTCGTTCATAGGTGATTTATCCGTATGACGTCCACTGATTAATTAAGCACAGTTAATGTTGCACGTGAAATTTCATATCCATTTACTGACTCAGTATTTTCTATTGTAAATCAATTGCTACAGATCCTTTTGTAAAATCTAGAAAGGTTTTCTTGAAAGATGAGAAAATTCCTTTTGATGGTGTACCTTTCATGAAAATTGGTACTACAGTGTTTGACTGTCAACATGGTCCAGACAGAAAAAAATCATTTAAAACCAAAAGATCTGCTGATGGCAAGGTTTGGAAAGGCCATGAACTAGCTAATACATTTTAAACCAACATAATGACTAAAGATGGAATATAAATTTTAGTCACATCAAATTTCTTATGTACATTTTATTTAGTCATTCATCCAAAATAATAGTTCATTCATTCACTCAATTTGATCATCTATCCATTGAATAAGAGCTAGCCCCTCATGTATTTATCCATTAATTCTTTTATTAATTGTATTTTTCACCCATTCATTTATTCACCCACTTATTTATTTAGTAATTCATTATTTGTTATAAATGTTGATATTAATTAATTAGTGGTTCAAGATTGCATTTGTTTATGCATTATGAATTCATTTGCAATTTAAGACCTGTGAATACAGTTTCAAGAAGAAAAGATTTTTAACACAGAACACATCCAAGTTTGACTGTACTGCCAGTATCCACCTGACAGAGGTGGTAAGATTTCCCAGTTACAAGGTATCAGTAAATCATTTACCAAATATTTTTATATCAAAATCTCAATTGTTTGGACATATTTACTCAAGGGCAATAATATCATTTAAAGTTAAGTACCTAGATACGATCAAAATATAGCCCATTTGTTCTGACATTACCTTCAGATCAGAGAGAATACAGACAGACTAAGGAGAGATATATCTAAAGGTTTAAAAACAGACATTGCTAATGGAGCAAAGCCTGCCTTCGAAAGGAGGATCTATGTAACACTTCCTAGGGAAGAAGACCATAAAGATCATGTTATTGGAGAGGTAGATATGTATTTATTCAAAATAAGCATATGCAAAGAGCAAAAAAAATATTTGTAGTTATTTGACAAAGCACTTATTATATCTCTAATAGGCATTTTCACATGGTTGAGTTACTATACAACTTTATAACTATAGGCATTAGGGACTTGTCATTAATTATTGGCAGGGGGGCAGAGAGACATGGAAAATCTGATGCATGATTCTTCATGACCCTGAACCTCTCTTTTCAGGGCAATTTTAAATACAATGATGTATATTTTCAACTGTGCATGAAAATTGGTGACCCACCCCCTATTTGCACCAGCTAACCAGTCCCTAAACACATATCACCATTACATAATATCATGACATAACATAACATAACAATTACCAACGATCAAATAACTAAATCATAACACTTGATTATATTTATATTTAAGGTCGGTGGTGTTCTGCAGTGTATTGACAAGAGATTGGTTGACAAAATTGAACTTTTAGTCGAGGCAGGTGTTAAAACCACTGACGAAATGAAGAGACACCTTAAACAATATGTTACATGGGAGCTATTCCCAGGAAAAATCAAGCCTTCCCCTTCCAACCGGCGATACTACCCAACAGATGTTGACATTCGAAATCATATGTACAGGGCATCAATGAAGCGGGTTTGGTCAAAAGTTGACCAGAAGAATCTTGACAAGAAAATTGAAGGATGGAAAAAAGATTACCCTCAAGATTCCTTCTTTTTTAGACCATGTGCAGAAGATGGTGGTACAGCCCAGGACCTTCTGTTTGCCCATCAGACAGAATGGCAAAAACGACTCCTTGTTTACTACGGCAATGAAATAACATTGCTAGATGCAACGTACAAAACAATGAGGTATGAGCTGCCTCTCTTCTTTCTGGTTGTAAAGACAAATGTGAACTACATTGTTGTTGGGTCCTTTGTGATACAACATGAGACAACAAAATCTATTGAAGAAGCCCTAAATATATTTAAGAAATGGAATCCTAAATGGTCCCCAAGGTTCTTCATGACAGATTTCTGTCATGAAGAAATCAATGCCATTGAAAGAATTTTTCCAGGTATGTTAAATAATACTGTTCATCTGTCACATCAAAGCCCTTCTACATGACATTTCTTTACATTTGATCAAAAAGGCTACATCCACTCCAATGTAATCAATTCTTTTTTACAGCTAAGCATTTCAAAAGTCAACATGATAGGATAATTTTATTAAAAAACATTAATTTTGATAAACTGCATTTCATTTGAAAAACGTGCATAGTTAAGTATGATATAATGTCCCAAAAATTTCACATCTAGTCCATATAGTCTACATGTATCAGTTTGTTGAAAAAGAAAAAAAATTCAATAAATCCTTGTCAGTGCATATTTATTACACATTCATTAGATAGGACCTAGCATCATATATCTGACATCTTGCTCCATCAAGTACAAAATTAACAAAATAATTTTCATTTATCCACAGAAACAACTACTTACATATGTGATTTCCATCGCGAACAGTGCTGGGAAAGGTGGCTCAGAAAGTCAGAAAATGGTCTGACAAATGAAAGAAAGACTGTATTGGCCATGCTCAGAAACATTGCAAAATCTAGCACAAAACAGGAGCTAGAGGAGGCATTGTTATTGCTAAAAACAAGTAGTTCATGGCTGGAACACGAGAAGTTGAGGAATTGGTTTGAAAAGACATGGCTTGTAGAAACGAAGGTAATTTACCAGTGGGAACTGTTTTTAATGTGGGGAAATTGTTGTTTTCAGCATTCTAGATAATACAATTACCTGTACATTTTCTCTTTGTTCTCTTCATTAATATAGAGATGGGTCTGGATGTACAGACAAGACAGATTTATGGTTAACATAAATACCAATAATGGAATTGAGAGGCAGAACGAGTCATTGAAATACCAATATCTGAAAGATCGTAGAAGTAACAGCCTAGCAGGATTGATTACCATACTTATTGAAGAATTTTTGACTGATAAATACAGAAGGTATAAAGAAAGTAGTCCAAATGTTTACCTCAAATGCCTATACACAAAATATGGGTCATGACTCAGTTGTTTAATTTTCTTCCATTAATTGACCAAACAGAATTTTTCTAGACAATTTTAAACTAAATATTCCTTCTGCAAATTGATACAGTCTAAAAACCCCATAATTAAAAAAATGAGCTGATTAAAAAAGTAATAAGTACCAGAGACTTGGGTAATTATTTTAATGTGACCTCAACTTGTAAAAAACCAATAGCCCCAAAATTAATTGAAGAAAAATGAATAAATTGAAGATTGAAGGAGACTGCTTATTCACATGTTTCTTTGTTTATATAGGTCGGAATATTAGCTGATAAATCCCTCACATCTTTAGCTCATGCATACTCACTCTGCCGGTCAAATTGTATTTTTCAGATATGTAGAACTGAATATACAATGCAGTCAAGGTTACAGGAAATACAATAAAGAAATCCCCTTATTTCTACACAACAAACCTAGACCTTTCATAGACCACTGCAGAGCGAAGATCATTGCTGCCGAAGATATAAGGTCAAAAGACATAAAAGAAGGAAATTGTGCAGGCGAATTTATGATAAAATCCTCAAACCTAACAACAAAGAAGTGGCACACTGTGACATTTGGTTCTGATGATAAAATGCCAAAATGTACATGCCCAGACTTTGCACATAATGGGTTTTTGTGTAAACACTTCTTTGCAGTTTTCAACAACTATCCACAATGGCAATGGAGTGCTCTGCCTAAGGCGTATCGTGAAAATAATTTCCTCTCCTTAGACAGCCAAGTTGTTCCTGTCATAAACCATACTGAAAGTACAAATTCTGGTTTGCAAGTCCCTAGGGATGATGAGATGACAAGTTGTGATGAGCCAGACATAACAGAGCATCCTGAACCAACCAAGCATTCACCAACAGTGGAATACAAGGATATAGAGAAAAATGCCATGGCTTGCAGAGAATCACTCAAAAGATTAATTAACTTGACGTACAACCTTGAAAATTCGGATACACTATGCCAGCTTAATTATGAATTACAAGGAACCCTTGCAAAGTATCTATGCCAACAAACTTTTGATGAGCCAGAAAACTCTACAACACATGAAAATGCACCAGCAGCCATTTCTCAGTTACGATACTTGCAACTGCCAGTACGACCAAAGAAGAAAAGATACCAGAAGAGGTTTGGTAAGTTTGCAGAAACCATGAGGGAACAGTACAAAGTCCATGTGCCCATTCCAAGTGTTGACAGCAAGATGCAACATACTTCTGATCCTATAAAGAGAAAACAGAATGATGAAAGTCAATCATTGCCAAAGAAGAAGTTGAAAACAGAGCCACCTCACAGTAGCCCAAATGTACATGTAACATCACTGAATCGGTAATAAGCATCATCTAATAGTCCAAGCATACAGTACATCAGTAATGCTGATTACCAATAACCAACATTTCAGGGACAAAACTGATTCAAATCATGTGTGGTTTTTACATGGGAAATAACTAGATAATTCCCATTGACATTAATGGGTATTGGTCTGAAACATTTATGGGGTCGATTGTCCTGCATGAAAATAGGCATTACTAGGTTAATCCCCTAATAAGGCATTATTACATTGTTTTTTTTATGCCCACATACAATCATGGACATAAATGTTGACACTCAAGTTGATAAATCAGATGTTTTTGTCAGATTTTCCTACCCAGACAGTTATTATGTAATGTGGTGCTTATAAAGCGCATAAATCCCATCATTATGTTACTAAACAACAATGTTCACCAATAATAATATATACTTTTTTTTCCCAATTCTAGCTACTGTCTTTCATGATATGTAGTTAAATGATTTTTAAATGCATACACTTTTGTAACTAATTCATAGCTTTTAATGTACAATTTTAGACATATCACTCCTGTAAACCGTGTAAAAATGGCCAACTCAGTGGGGATTGATTTAACAGATGCAATTCTTGACATAAACACTATCTCTATCACATTATTGGATCTATGGTCATTGGTTCCACCAGCATTAATTACAAGCAATGAGTTAAACCGATTGAAAGGACATTCATCTACTTTCAAAGAGGGTTACTTAGCTGACACGGTATGTACATGTCACATGATAATATTGCAATATTTTTTAACCTATTTAGCAATAATTGCTAATGATAATTATTATCATTTATTGACAATCCAAGTTGGACATTATAAACAATTAGACAAGGGAAACTGCTTGTTATGATTGTACACTATCATTATTATCACCATCATCATCATCAGTATTGTTATTTTTTGTTATCAATTCCAGTAGCCAACACATTGTAATTTGTCCATTATAACTAATCCATAATTATCATAACATTGCAATTGTATTTAATAGCCATGAGGAATGATAAATTGTTTTTAACTTGGTATTATGAGGGAAAACGTCTATGCTGAATAAATAGAATCACTTGAATTTTGTTTTCAACCCAAATAAACTGTATGTTTTCTGAAAGCTTAGAGAACAAAGATTTAGAATTTAAAATCAGCAAGATTGTAAAAAGTAAATAAGTTACATATTAACGATATAAACAAAAATAGACCTTGATACCTTAATGAAATAACCTACCGTAAGACTGATAGGAATTCTTACTTGGACTTTCTGACTCAATATCTTGCAGATCATTGACAGTTACTTAAAGAATCTGGAACAAAGCCATGAACATGTCATTAGTACAGAAGCTTGCAAAATACCAGTTGTGATGCGTGGGGGAGGTACAAGAAGATTGTGGCAAGGGAGTTTGCTTGACAATAAGACACTTGCTTTATTTCCACTAAACCTGAGTGGTGTACACTGGACATTGTTGGTAACTGGATTTCAATGGATATGAAAAATGCTATCCCTATAACAACAAATACAGAACACATGACCATCCATAATATTAGATCCACATCAGTGGGCATAAAATACACTGGACCTATTTTTAAAGTTATTTATTATTTATTAATTTTTAAAACATTTCACTTCTCTGTAGGCATTTGATAGCTCTTCACAAACTATCAAATACTTGGATCCATTAGCAGTTACATCTAGTGAAAGCATAGTGACAGCAAAGGAATATCCTCTTGTATTGCAAAACATAGACAATTTCAGGTAGATATATAAATAGAAAAGCGTGATATATGGTAGAGTACCTTCATCTTACATGAATTTATGTGAAATGTGAATACTAAATTTCATTACATATTCTAACATTCTATTATAATTTGATTTGACAATATTGTTTCAGTGCAGTTTGGTGTAATTTTTAATGCAGTAAAACATTCATATAATTGCTGTGAAATTTAAAAGTTGTTTTAAGTGCTAATGTAACTTCTTTGTTCAGGAAACTTACTCTCTACATTCAAGAATACCTTTGATGACCATACCACACATGTCAGCTATGGCCTGATTCACACGGCATCATAATCATAATCACAATCAACAAATTCACATTTTTCTGTTGACATTTCATTGTAATATATAATAATTATTACATAGGAAACTTATCGATGAAAAACTTGTATGGAATACATCCCAATGGCCAATCATACAGTCAAAACATGTCCAACAAGAAGATGGTTACAACTGTGGTATATACATTTGTCATGTAAGTAAAGTACACTTTGTAGACATTGCATGTATAATGAGATGCAATTTAGAAATTCTGACTCATAAATCTGACATATTCTCTTTTTATTGAATATATAGTTTGCAGCTTGCTTGGCCAAAAAAGTATCTCCTAATGTCGATTTTAATGCCAATGAATTCAGGATATCTTTACTGGAGCACATTTTTGGATGTTGCTATGGTGACCTTGGAGTGTAAGCATATTTTCACTATAATAATTATATCATTAATTTGAAATCCACGCAACCGGTCTGGCACTGGTCACAGGATTTTATAGAGACTAGGAGGGGAACCCTCTTTTGAAGGGTATTACCATATCTTCAATTGTCAACAAGCCCTAATTTGGGATTACAAGGTGCTGCCACTATACAAACACAAACAATTTTAACATTGATTTTTGTTTCATGTTGATAGGCAATGGAATCTAGATGTATGCAAGATATGCAGAAAGCAAGCGACACATAGCCAAGAGTCAATGAAGTGCTGTAATAGATGTGGTCAATATTACCATGGACAATGTTTAAACATGAACAATACTTTAATAAATGCACAAGGATTCGTATGCTCATTCCGGCTGAAATGAGTTACTAAAATTAAGTCGACAAATTACAAAACTCAAGCTAGCAGAAATTGAAAGAATTTCAAATGTTCTGAAGCTTAAGCGTACATAAACTTATTACTTATATATAAGCTTATAAAAACTTAGAAGCAGTTCAACGACATATCATATTAATTTTATAATAAAACCTACCTTGATTTATACTCCTAGAAAACACCAACAAACCACAGAAACGTACAGTTTTCCCATTAGAAATAAAACTATTTACAGGCCGCCATTGCTCTTCACAGTCACCGGAAATCGAGTTAATCCGATCGTGTTCCGAAACTATTTCCGAAAAGAGATTTCCGAAGAACGTCAGTTTGACAGATGGCAACTAGTGCTGACCCAAACAAACGGTACGTAAAAAGAAATGTAGTTTTTCTCATTTTTCCCCAAAGATTTTCAAACATAATGCACAACATTAACTCATGTAAATGAATTGAACATTCTGAGGTGCATTGTCGCTATATTAAAGTCGTATAAATATACGAAATCTATAGAAACGATTAGAATCGATTTCAACCATAAATTGGTCATAGGACGTTATTTAAAGTGAGGTTTGTGTCTTGAAAATGCTTTTTTTTGGTACCCACTTGGTTCAAAACTCGTTATGCACATCTCCAATTAATCATTTTATGTGATTGTTGTTAGTTTTGACTTCGCTTTATATTTTATTTTTCTTGTTGAATTTATGGAAAATATGCAATTTTTGGATATTAGGTATATTGAATGCTTCACTGAGAAAATTTAAATAAAGAAAAAACCCACCACTTTTATTACATTTCTACATAGCCAAAGGGTTATATTTATTAGTTATAAGTCAATTTTGCTATCATCAAGTTGGCCTTGCGATTTATTTGTGTGCAAAGTTTACTAAAATGAATCGTAGCTGAAAAATTGAAAAATGTACTTTCTTAATGGCGTTGTCATGACAACCACAAACAATTCACATCATTGTTTTGCCCATAATTTGTAAGACCAAATGCCAAGTAGTCAATAGCAGAAAGTTGATTGCCGTCAGATGTGTTTTTGTTGTTTTATGAATTTTCAAAATTTCACTCCAAAATAACAGAAATTTACTGAAAATGATCCAAAACCAAGGGGGGGGTGGTCAACTCCGTGATTATGCAATACCATGATCTGAAACTTCTACCACATACTATGCTGACTGAGTGCTACATGTGAGCGAAATATAAGCAGGTTTGGCGACATCGGGTTTATCACCTCCTGCCTGGTTCTGCCTGGTTGTTATATGGACGATCTCTTAATTATTGTGAAGCTACCAACTTATTCACACGACTTGAATCCGATCGAAATGGTTAATGGAGTTGCAAAAGCATATGCAAAGCGAAGTATACATGCATCCATACATACATACAACTTTATTAATCATTCCCAGTCGGGTTTTTCAAGATTAATTTACAGTATAAGTTTATTTATGAATATAGATTGTTTAACATATGTTTGATTAAATTGTTCTTGAAATCAGTGTATTTTTCAATGTTACTTATGCGTGAATCGAGGGAATTCCAAAGCTTGTTAGCTCTATAAAGAAATGTTCTTTGACCAGTTTTTGTCCGGTATTTGGGGATGTTGATATTTTCTTTGTTTCTGGTGTTGCGTTGGTGTATCTCGCTTCTTCTTTTGAATCTACCATAGATATATTTTGGTGCAATGCTGTTAACGCACTTATATGCCATCAAGGTTGTTTTGAATTCAAGGTATTCTTTAATTGGGAGCCATTTAAGGTCACATAGAATAGGAGTGGCATGGTCAAACTTACGTCCAGTCGATACTATCTTAGCTGCAAAATTTTGTACATGTTGTATTTTCTTGATGTTGCTGTCGGACGTACTGGACCATACTGTGGGGCAGTAATTGATCTTGCTCATTACAAGTGTGTCGATTGTTGATAAAGTCTCTTTACTGAACGAGTGACGAAGACGATTTATCTGACAGAGTTTGTTTGTGCACGAAGCTGATAATTGCTGAACATGTTTGTTGAAGGTCAGGTTAGAGTCAAATGCTAGGCCTAAGTCTTTAACATCTCTAACTGCACTCAGTTGCAAAATTAGTTGGGACGCTACACATAATTTAGAAGTAAAACGCTCAGTATTGTTCTCAAACTCTAACCCCTCTCCCCTCCACAATGTTGGTAGTCTCGATGACGATTAACATGTCACAACAACCCCAATGCAACATTGGTTCGGGGAGGGGGGATTTGAAACGGGTGAAAACGTTGTATACATAAACAAAGGAGTAGTTTCGAAAGGAAACGGGAAAACCTGTCAATGTCCCAACAATTTTGCAACTGAGTGTTGTTGAAACAAAACCGTTGATAAAAAAATTTCCAAAAAACACTCAAACATAAAATGTGATACATAAAGTGTAATTCATAAAAATGCAAAGAAATATGGAGTTTTGAGGAAATCCATAAACGCGGTAAAAAATTGCGGATTTTCTTAATAAAATGATTAGCAAAAAATAACAGATATAACTGTACGTTTCAATGCTTTTCGCGCAAACCAGATGTGTGAAGCGTTACCAAAAGTAAACAAACTGATAAACCACATGAACACCTACCCAACCTTTGAAACCGCAATGTTTTTTGTTAAAGTTGTACTTGTGAAAAATGCAATGACGTTTAAAACATGAAAGCGCATCGTGCGTATATAGCACAACCCCTATTAATGGTGACAAAATTCAGTAGGCATTGACGCTCACACTAGCTAACACGGTTATACTACAACAACAGTACTACAAAATATGAACAACACTAGCAACCTAAAGTTGAAGAGTAGTAAATAAGGGGCTGGACAACAACTTCATATAATGTCATGCCGTGCGTTGAGACAACTTCACCTTCTGATATATAAGGATGTACACAATGTTTATCCTGTTTTGTAACTATATAGTACTACACAGTACTATATAGTATTAATCGTCTAAATACTCATAAGGCCATAGGTTTAAGAATCCCATGCTAAAACCAGGTTTTATATTTTTGACAAGTTTATAAATTGTTCTGTTTTCATACCACGTGAAGTGAAATTGACAACAAACAGTGAACCACAGTTAACCTCTCAATTCGTTTGGCTTTATCCGTCATTCGCGAATGTTTGTTTTATCCATATACCATAATATGTTTATTTTGATTACTACTACATATGCATTAGAACTTTGAGATGTTTGCATATTGAATCTTTAAGAACTGCACAGTTAACCACAACAGCATGATAATAAAATTGTTACTCTCTCATAATCCTTTACTCGAACAGTTAACCGTGTTAACTGTCGCTATCCTATTTCAGCTTTATCGTGACAAATGTAAAATCATTTAACAAACTGCAATCTTACAAGTGTTCCTCAATAGCTAATGCTTAAGGATAAAGTCTAACACTACACAAAACTGAGGATTTTCTTGTTGATTATTTAAAAAAAGAAATTTGCATCTTTACGCGCGCTATTACATGATGGCAGTCATATGACGTTTTTCTTTTACGTGAAAACATCTCATTTCATTTTTTAAATTTAATTTTCATTCTTTTTTTTATTGCATATCGTTACGCTTTTTCATTTACAGTTATAAAAGATTTATAAATATTTTCGGAGCCACACAAACTATAATTCTTCGGAAAATGTTATCAAGTTATGTTGTACGGTTTATCCAATAAAATATCTAGACCTGTTGTGTTTAAGTGTCTTGGGTTTAGTAACGTTTGTGCTATGACTTCTGTAAGACATATGTAGGATGGTCTATGAAGATCTGTGATAAATACTCGTTATTTAGAAATTAGGTACAACAGTATTTAGTTTAGAGACTTTTTGGGTTTTCATTGCAAGGATCAGTGATTTACATGCATGTCGAGATGCACAAAGAAACTTGGCAGATTATGTTAATTGGGTAATTTTAATTAATTAAAAGAAAGATTAAAATTACGAGTTGACAAGTTCGATGTAATTGTGTAATTGTAATTGTGTAATTTTTTTGTAGGTTAAAAGAGGAGCTGCAAGGTGATACTAACGTTAATCAAGTAAACATGGCCAAATTTGAAGGCAATGGCTCCGCTAGAGTGTGAAAAGTAACTAGGCGAAAATAATTAATGTCAGTGAAAGGCGAACATGTATTCAATATTTTAAAAAGGATTATTAAAGTTAGGGAAAGATTTCCTGTTTATTAAATGACTTAATATTGAATAACTATCAGATCCAATGACTATCATATTATTTGGGTATTTGTGCATCTTTAAGAGAGTACAAGTTAGAGTTTACGAAGTTGTTGTACTGGAAAGTGAGGGAACAGAGGAGGTTGATGATTAGTCACATGACCTGACCAACCAATCATAGAAAAAAAAAATTCGGAGCTCAGTCAAGCACTCATAAAAACTACCATTTTTTGGTTAAAATAACAACAAAGTATAAGTTTTTGCGAAACAAGATCACCAATCAAAGTTTGAGGATCAAACATGTAAAGTTTCAATGCAAGGTAAGCTATTTTGAAAGATATAATGAAGATTTTTCAATATCCAACACTTTCACAAGTTGATTTTACATTAGAATTTTCCCTATTGTTAACATGTCTATAACTGCCAAAATATGCATCAAATATCAACATTTTTGATATCAATACAATCTGTACTATGTATTCTTTCAGAAAAGTAAGATGAACCTCGATGAACCTCTTTTCAGTTTCGAGATATTGAACATTTTCGTAGCACGGCCTCAACGAGAAGTATACATAGCGTGACAATTGTTTATGTGATACAAAAGAGTGATATTTTTTCGCATGACAGAGCTCTTTTGTTAACATTATACAAGCCATATACAAACATGAACATAGAGAAGTGTATTTGTTGTGAAATGATAATGTTTTATATTTTTAAAGGTTTCAATGGCGTCCAAAAGACCAATGTATCCAGCCTTGAGAGCTACACCATTCTAGTCAAAACGCGGCAATGCATGCCAAAGATCTAGAACCAAAGAGTTTGAGTACAGAACTAGTTTGAAAATGATTATTAAATTGAATATATAATCAATATATGCTGCTCTTAGGAATTAATAAAAACGACTGATATAATTTTGTAGTTGGACACTGAGTCCTCGAGAGCGGCTGCATTAGTATTTAATAGATAAATCACTGAGGCACACAGCATTCGTGGGTATAATGCAGGCAGCACCCACGAATGCTGTGTGCCTCAGTGATTATCTAGTATAATTATTGTTCTTATCGTTGTCTTATTCGTTTTCGTTATATTGACTGCTAGGGAACTCGCTGCATTATTAAAAATAAGGCTTTTAGCTAGAAGCATTATTTTTGATAATGCAGTTTGCTGTTTGTTGAAGTGTGACCTATGCATTCGTTGGGATAATACTGAGTAAAAAGAATGGGTTTTTGATGAGAACAATGATTATTAATAATTACTCGCTGATTTAAGGTACCTTTTATAATATTCCTGTGAAAGTAACTTGCGAGAACGTTTTTTTTAAAAAAACAATTCAGTTCAGAGAATTATTCTGCAAAATGCACAGATAAACGTTATAATACAGGAATCTGGACAATAACAAACAAAACCTTGCGTCAACAAAGTTAACATATCATACAGCATATTCTTCGCTCACGAAATCAATACCGTCGCAACTTTCGATACTCTGACCAATTAAGAGTCATTAGATTGTTATAAACTTTAAGGTATAATTTCTTGGTGAATTGTAAATCTATAGTGTTGATATAAATGACCAGATTCAACGATATCCACGCTAAAAGCTTCGCTGGAAGTCCGACCGGAGAGTTGTTTATCCGTTGAAGGTCATGCTCAAATGACCAACAAAATGCTTTTTGACCCAGCATTCATTGTGCGCTTTGATCAACCTCCTCTGGTAAGGGAATTAAATATAATTGGACTCAGATACTCGTGGATACGGCTTTGTTTTAAATTAAGTTGTATACAGGTTATTTTTCTGGGCTTAAAATAATCTGTACGTTAATCGAGAAAAATGGACTACAATAGATGAATGTGAAAACTATCTAGGCTACGAGCAATTACTGAACAATGGATTAAATGACACCGCATAATTGTTGTTATGAATAAAGTTCGTGTGTAAAGAAGTTTTCAGGAGTGGAAGAAGCGGTTGATCAGATTACAAGTAGAAATCTGAAGGAATCTGTGATCAAGGGGTACAAGTATCAATAGACTCAAAAAGAAAAGTGAAATTAAGTCAAAGTTGTCAAGTAGGAGAAGAAGTGAAGAGAAAAGACTGTAGTACTCAATGTGAAAATGAAACGATCGGAAGCTACAAACGGTACACAGAACATAAAGAATGGCGATTCGAAGACTTGTTGCGACGTTTGTATGACAAGAAAGTAGTGATTGACTGGCTGATGGAGAAAGGATTATTGGCAAGTAAGCAACAATGCCCACAATGCGGTTCAGAAATGGCTTTACTGCAGTGTAATGACCGATCAGACACAACAAGTGTTATGAAGTTAATGCATGTTTTATACTTGAAATATTTGTGTCAGACAAAATAGGGAATGTTTTTTACATAATAAAGTGTTCATTTACTATACAATGTTTGTGTATGTGTTTCTTCTATCAATGGGAATGTTATTGCTTGTGGTGGCTTATTCTTGCAATATATATGTTACACATTAAATAGTTTATTTACTATACACTATTGTTATTATTAATATTTGTGAAGCTTGGGCTACCTGTGGAAAAGCCGTAATGTTTTTGTCTTGCTGTGGTAATAATTGTTGTGCGACCGGCGACCGCGGGTACAACAATTGTAGCCTTTGGAGCTCCTGTGGCAATATTATCAAGCGACTGGCGACTGCGGGTACAGTACCCGAGGTGATTTAGCTGAGTGGACGGGTATTCTATAGTCTAGCCACGTCAAGAGCTCTTCCTTCATTTATCCCTTTCTGTAGAAAGCGTAAGATTTCAATTGGATCACTTAGATTTAAACTTTTGGCTTGGACTAAAATCGACTGAATATCGAAAGGGCAATCTGGAGGGTCTTCTGAGTGCTCAACATTTCCCACAGAGGCTGAAGTGGCACTTGCAGCGGAACTAGTTGATGAAGATTGGTATCCCAAACCAATGCCCTCGTTATCACTGCCATTATCTTTATCTTTGTCAAAAACTGACTTTGAAAGCATATCCTCCACGTTTGGGAAATCTTCTAGAAGTCTAATGAACACATGGCCTGACGGTGAAATAGATTTGAAAAGTAAATTAGCATCAACCATCTTTCCACTTGGAATGTTGGGTATTACTAATGTTCCTGAACAGTTCTGAACTATTTCAAATTTCATGTTCTCCATATAAGTCCCTTTTAGAAGAGAAGATAGCTCATTGCATTGTACAGCTTTAGCTCATCCCATGAACGATCGATATCAAATCCAGAGATAACTCTTGGTCGTTGTTCAAGCTCCACTTTTTCGGTTTTTGTAGGAATTCTATCGTGCCCTTTCTCAATTACTATTACTATTACATCCCGCGTCACAAACGAGGAGGTGCGGAACCGTCCTACACGTGCAGAAGCGGTGTTGTAGGGGTGATATGGACGTGATCGGGGTGTTCTGTAGTTTACTTGACGTGTAGCAGCATTGAAGGTGGGAAATCTCCGCTGTAATTCATTTACTGCTGAACTCTGTGTAGTTGTACTACTACTGCTACTAATAATAATAATAACGTTTATTTCTAAAGCGTCTAATAACACGACCTGTTCTAGGCGCTTTACAAGCCTCATTATAATATACAATATAATACTTAATTTGTTACAATCTATAATCACCTAAAAACTATCATTATTTACAAGAATATAATATATTAATATGAACTAATATCTAGTAAAATAAAACATCGTCTATGTACAATAATAAAATATAATTAATTAAATGCAAGTTTAAATAAAAAAGTTTTCAAATTTTTCTTAAATGATTCTAAAGATTCTGAGTTTTTAACTGAAGTCGGTAAACTGTTCCATAGTTTAGGTCCAGCTACAGAGAAACGTCTATCTCCATATGTTTTCAAATTAGATTTAGGGACCTGTAGAATTTTATTTTTAGAAGAACGTAAAGAGTATGAACTGTTACGAAGGCTCAACATGCTGCATGAATAATTTGGTGAAAAACCATTAATGGACTTAAAAACTAATAAAATTATTTTATACATAATACGGTATTCAACCGGTAACCAATGTGTTCATATTTCCTTGTAAAAGTTACCAGACATGCTGCCCTATTTTGAACCAGTTGCATTCGGTGTAGGATAGACTTAGGGAGTCCGTACAAGGTTGCATTACAATAGTCCAAATTTGTCGTGATGAAAGCGTGAATAATAGCTTCTGTGGATTCATGGTCCAGGTATAGTCTTATTTTACCTATATTATTCAGATTGAAGTGACAGGTTTTGCAGACTTTTTTTACATGATTTTCCATCGTAAGCCCAGAATCGAACATAATCCCAAGGTTACGAACTGAAGCAGATGGAAATATTATCTCGCTTCCCACTTCAACACATTCCAGTTTAGGGTTTGGGCGATAACGTGAACTTAGAAGAACAAGTTCAGTTTTGTCCTCATTCAACTTAAGGGTCCTGACTACTTTAGAACAACAACGACGCTTGAAACCTGTGCCCGCGAGTAATTTACCGCTGAGAACGCCGCGCGCGCGCCAAATCCCGCCAAAAGACAACATAAGAATAACACAAGGAGCCTTCGAAAATTATACTTCAACCAGCCAAAACCCTCATTTTTTGCACGGGACTCTATATTTTTCTTCATTTTTTGTGAAAGATTTTGTGAAAATCTTTCTTTTGACAAGATTTGAAAAAATCCTGATGACTTTTCAACATTACACGCGATGGTAAGTAGTTTAGGATTTCACTTTTCAAAGCGATTTTAAGTCAAAGACGAAAACAAAACTGTAAATTTTGACAACATTTTAAAACATATATAATTTATTTTTCCATATTTGTGTAAAATACCGTCTGGTTGAGATTGCCTGTAAAAACTACGTCGATAGCTTTATTAGTTTTTGAGTAATATTTTTTTTTGTGAAAAATGCATTTTTCGTCATTTGTTCTTCAGAAATGTCAAAACATGGTTCCCTTCAAAAATATTTATCTCGAAAACGGGCTCGGGACCATATAGATTTCTATCCATTTTTCGATTAATTGATAAACTCTCTATAAAATATCTTTCTAAGAAAAAATCGTGATGGCTTTTTGCTTAAGTAATCAGGACCCTTAAGGCCATTCAAAATCATCCAGTCATTGATTTCTTTGACACATAATACGATGTTAGATTTTGCAGATGTTAGATTTGTCTTGTTTTTGATGCAGCGCTTGCAAATAAACACTCAAAGCGATTTTACTTGCGTATTGTGTGTATTTTTATAGCTCTAGAATACGTAGAAACCTAGAGTGCACGCACTAAAAGTGTGCAAAATAAATACCACTAAATAGTGCTATTTTATGCTAATTGTATTGTTTTATTTTGTGTAATTAGCGCTATTTACCACTAAATATTCACAACTGTTGCACACTTTTAGTGCGTGCACTCTAGTTGATTCTACTAACTTTGGGCTAATTACTTTTAGTGTTTCACGGTTATATTGTTTGCACTCTACTGAAGGTCTTAATTAACAACAAAATCAATCGCTGCATTTTCATGTATTCCTTTAAGAAAAATGTCGTTTAATAGCATGATGACGTTTTTTATAATTGTTTACATAGTAATTGACCTGTTCAGACTCGATTATAAATAACAAAGAAATTGTTCTCAATGCTAAGACAACAGCAAAATAGCCACAATTTACCTTCAGTGCTTGTACTTCATTTATACCGGCCAGCTACTGCTCTAGTAAGGCTATTTAACGATATTAACGGACGTTTCGCATCATAATATATGTAGCGAAAACGATTTCGATTTTTACTTTGAATCGAGTTGCATTTTGATATGATTGTATCTAACGTACACTTTCAAATTCATTTCGACGGTCAATTCAATAGATTCGTGTGTCTTGGATGTTGAAAAGGGAAGGCAAACGCTATCACTGTTGCATTGGAATGCGTGTAACAGCAAATATCGCAACAGTTTGCTTAAGGTACTAGGACTGCATAATTCGCACCTCTTTCTGGTCTAAATGGAATGCTTGAGTGTTAAAAACAGCTTTTATTTCAAAACTTGCCAGTTTTCAGAAGGATATGATGACTGAAAAAGCGCTTTCTACTGTAACTCTCCATATTGAAACAAGATAGCTGTTTTGGCCTGGCGGTAACGCCAGTCTGTATGTTGTCAAACATCATGTGACAATATTAGAAGCAATAAAGTCAAGTCCAGGTTGAACTTTTCAAAGTTTACACACGCAAATTTCTCACACCTCACAATGAAAAGGAGGCAAAGTTTCAACCACAGCTGCCAAAGAATTCGCTGTGCTTCGATAAAACTTTTGCAGAGATATTAAATAATATGTAAACAAACGTTTCACCAAGGGCGGATCCAGCCAGAAATTTAGAGGGGGGCTGGGATTTTAAAGAGGCTTTGAATGGGTAGGGGGGGAGGGGGTAGAGGGTAGGTAGAAGTGATTTTTTCACGCCTTTTACTGTACATCGTTTTAAGATTCAATTATTACACGATTAAGTTTAAGTCAAATATTCTTTACCTTACTTGTACACCACCACACATTCATCTATGATAAGAGAAGTTTTCTTGGCTGCTTTCTTGCAAATCGTGCAACGGTCTCACTTAAGTCAACTGGAATGTTTCTATGGATGTGCAGCATAGAGAGCCCGTTAAGCCTGTCCTCTTTCATGGTTGTTCTCAGGAAAGGCTTTATTCGCCTTAAAGCAGAAAATGTCCTCTCGGCTTCACAACTTGTTACTGGAATTGTTGCAAGTATTTGCACCAATGTGAATACATTAGGAACTAGACGCCATGTAGACGTTTACTCGGGGTACCTTATAGATTCTTCTGCCGGTAAGCAGTTTTATGAAAAATCATGTAAGCAGTTAGATCGTGTACGATAATGTCTGCGATGGTTATATAGGAAATTTAGACGTCCAGCCTGTAGGTGTTTACTTGGGCTAGTTAAACATGAATCTTGGAGTACAGAAGTACTTCTTAAAGTAGATAAATAGGAAATGACTTGAATGCATAATGAGCACTGCTTTGCTACAGCATATGAGTACACTGAGTGTAAATTTAACTCCAGTAACTGCTATATATTTGTGTCATACTATGTGGACTTTGGGACTTCATTTTCATTTTCTTTCGTCAATTTTATAACGTCATTATGTCAAAATAAACTTAAAACCTTCTGGTTGTTGACATGGTGTTTTATTTTTTGTGTGCGATGCCTGCCTAAACCGCCGATTTATTCGACAGCGAACACTACTCCATGTAGCCGGTACTGATTTTTCAAAATTGATAATACAGCGGTAAAAATAACAGACATTAAATGAACAAAATATCATTAAAAAACTACTCAGTACTCGATAACAAATCGTTGCTATACAAAAACAGACTTATCGTGGTAAGAAGCGAACGAAGAAGCCACTTTGTTTTCTGCTTGAGCGATTCAAAATGGCGTTGTTGCCGCTGTGCCGACTAGAGAGTTTGATTTGAGTTCATTTGAAGTCTTTGAGCTCATCCGAGTTTCATTTGAGTTTTGGAGTTCGCGGAACAACTCGATTCGAAACAGACAGTCCTTGGCTTTTCGTTGACACCTTGATTTGGCTCTGCATGACATTGGGCTCCCTGTGATCTCTGAGTGACTTGCGCAGTACGAGGCAAATGTCCAAAACTCTGCATGATACACAGGTAAGTACTTCATGTATGCCTTGATTATAAAAACAGGCATATAAACAAATCTACAAAAGAAAATATGAAAAAAGAAAACCAAAATATCATGTATAAATAATATAAATAAATATAGTACAAAAAAAAAACAAAAAACGAAGGACTACTTCACAAAAACTCTAAGACATATATGTGAGGAAATTATAATCTGGGCATACATGAAGTACTTACCGACCGAAAGGTAAACTATGACTCGGGCCCCCCTTGGGGGGTACCCCGAGTAAAAAGCCTTTTATCGCAGTGATTTAGAGCACTGATTGGGCTAGCGGGTAGATCATTTGAATTGCAGCGACTGGATTTCATTTTTCAACAATGAAACTGTGTTGTTAAGGTCAGTGGAGACGGCAGGTCATTCTGATACAGTGTCGCAAGCTCCTTGGAACGGGTTAGAAAGTAAAAATGCGATCCATTTTAGCGGAAATTATTAAAATGACATGTTATATAACAGACCATGCCCATTGTTGTTGATTTACACACTAACTTGGCTATTTTTTATATAAGCGGTTTTACTACTCTTTTTGACATGTGATTTTGATGATTAATAGGGGGATCGTGTTATAATGCAACAGCAGCATGGAAAACACATCTACATGCCCAGAGAGTCCCATGTTTTAAATTGGTTTGCACTACCCATAATGCCCAGCGAGCATCAATTCAAATTCAGGTGCATGCCCGGCATGTAGATGGCGCACGATGAACGCAAATTTCATGTCATTTGGCATGAACAAGCGTGCCTATATAGCGGGCGCGATTCACTCAAACTACATGCCGGGCATGGAAATCCCAGAGTGCTTTGCAATAGTTCTTCACCATGATCAAATTCCCTTGCATTTCTTTTCGTGTTGTTTTTCGACAAAGAACAATACAAAATTAGTAAGCTGTGAAGATGGTCTTTATTTTTTTCTGGTTTAACGATGTTCCATTGAACAATGCCATACAAGGGTAAAAGTGCACAGATTGACATAGTCAGCCATCTTCAGTCTTTGACGTTTTTGGTGCTCAAGTTCATGTCGTTAAGCTCATACCGTGTCAACATTATTCTAATAGGTAAGTTCAACTCAAAATGTTTTTCAAATGATTCCTGAAATGAAAAAAGAAGACGCCTTAAATTATGTGTTGTTTGACTTATGAATTCAAGGTGTGTTTACGAGCAAAACAAAGTGGTTTTCAGCAGCAAACACAACAACTCACCTTAGTTTCTTTTATCCATACATTGAGCAAGGATTCTTTTGTTCACTATAGCTAATTTGTGGTGCAATGAAAGGCTTTTCTTAAATAATTTTTTTTAATTTGGCTTTGTTGCTTTCTTGTGAGTGACTCCTGCTCATGAACTGAGTAAGAGCTGCCCGTTCAATCTATGGCGTGCTCCTAATGGCGTGATAGCAGAAGTACCGAAAACAACCCCCGAGAAAAATCCGAACTAATTTCCCCAATAAATTTTCACAGACCATTCTCGATGGACACGGGTGAAAAACGCACTGCGCATGCGTAACCATAAAATCCAATATGGCGGATGTTTCACACCACGATGGAAGAACAAATGTAAACTACATCAACTTTTAACAACTTTAATTTTTTTAAATCATCGTTTAATATACCAATATTTAAAGGTAAGCATTTTCTGTATAAAGTAAATCAATTTCACTGTTTATTCACTGCTTTTCATCCTTGTTTTGATGTGTTTTCCAGTGGATTTTTCGAATGATTCTACATTCTACTAGATTGAAAAAGTAATAATATATAATATAATTGCTTTTGTTTAAAAACACAATAATGTAAAGTTAAGCTTTTTAGTCGTTTGCTTATGCATTTTATGTTATTTGTTGTATTTCAGGGATCCCCATTA
Source organism: Diadumene lineata (assembly GCA_918843875.1). Taxonomy (NCBI): domain Eukaryota; kingdom Metazoa; phylum Cnidaria; class Anthozoa; order Actiniaria; family Diadumenidae; genus Diadumene; species Diadumene lineata. The sequence goes on along the minus strand of OU974081.1, from coordinate 5,952,314 downwards.
ACGCCAAGTTTTGATGTGAAAGCTAGGCGACGTCGCGGTTTGATTCTTATTATTTACAAAGATCTTATTAATTTTTACGTGAATGTGATGGATGTCATGGTGCAAAGATTAAATCTCGTGGAAAAATAGATGTTTCTCATCCACTCAAGAAGGTTGGAGACATGATCTATGTGTCATGAAGCTACCAAAGCACCATATGGAGCATGTAGATGACTGTCCAGCAGTATAATGTTATTATGGTTTTCTTTGACAAAAGCAAAAGTGTTTCCACGGAATGTCACTATGATGGCAGTTTTCACATGAGCAGACTGAGTTGAAATCATTGATCTTAAGTAATATTGCAAGTTAGAAGTTGCAGGATCATTTGCATCATTGGTGAAGTTGACAGGTAGTTCTTGGCCAAGATGAACATTTCCAAGTTGACTATGAAGGAGCCTTGATGCCATTGGTATTTGCAAACATACAGGAGCATTCCAGAAAATATCATCATGTACTTTGTTTCCCTCCAGTATGGAATTGATCATTAGTAATGCTAAGTCACTTTAAATACCAGTGGGGATCATGTTCAAAATCGGTCTTGCAGTGTTATATTTGTGAGCCATTAACAGGGCAATGAGAGTGCATGCTGTGCTGCCATTTCTGCCATTGATGGTGGATTGTGAGATATGATGTTGAAAGAACCAGTAATGTGTTGATGAGATGCATTTGTAAAGGATAGAAGTCTGTTGTCTGTAACATGGTTGTGACTGTGATGACATGGGTGAAGTGACATCGTTGGTGTCTTGTGCTGCATTGTTTGTATTGCTTTGTTGTAGTGGATTGTTGGTATTGCTGTTACGCGGTACTGGGTTATTGTGGAGACTGTGTTCTGGATTGTTGTTACTTGAATCAGGTGATGGTTGAGGGGCTTGTCTTATATTTTTACTTGGCTGTGTAACAGAGGGAATCTCATTAAAGATATCATAAAGTCTTTCCTGCCACTCCTCTGATTTGTAGAAAGATGCTGGTCTAGCATTTACTTCGTCATCTTCATCAATTTGTTGCTCTGTTGGTTTGTGCTTCGATTTTGTTGGCTCCAATAAGGACGAATTAAATTTTGTGGAGAGATCTTCAATCTTCTTCTTCAGATTCTCATGACATATGGGACACTTTTGATGTTTCTCTAAACAAACTTTGTGAAAAGAATGAAAACAATGCAGTAGACAGAAGGGACCATTTCCATTGCAATTTAGAAGGTCACACTTCGATTCAGGGCATGGAGCAGAATTGGGACAAACAGCCTCAAAACTATAAGCCAGAGGCATACATGGGACATCAATATCTTTGGCAAATGTTGGAAACCAGAATTTAAAGTTTCCTTTAGGCTTTCCATTTTTATCGAGTTCTCTTGGTAACTGAATAAAGAAAATGATAAGGTAAGTTACATATATTAATTGACATTTCAAATATTGAAAAGAACCTTAATACCTAACACTAACTCTCCCTATAACCACCTCTTCACCTTCACATTCATGGGGTTAGTACAGTGAATTAGATGGAGGTGCCAAGAGGCAAACAATGTGTAACGATTTTAGATTGCATAGAGAGGGTGGGGGTGGAGTGTGTTCCTTCCGAAGCTTTAATTATCCACTTGTGGCTGGGCAAAAATTAGAAAGCTACTTTCCTGCTATTCAAAGTGAAATGTTAACTTTTACCAATCCTTTTGTTATGAATTTATACACTACCTTATGACATTTTCCACAATTTGTAGCTACAGATTTGAACAGTTTCAGGAGATACTCAGCACTCATTGCAGCGATTGTGCTCCAGTCGTGTTCATGTTTTCCTTTAGATTTGGTATTCACAAAATTGGTTTTAAAGGAAATTTGAAAATTTTGAGCATTTATGCATTTTGCTATTTTTGTAATGGAGTCTGCTGATGACCAAGGAGTGATTTGGCTTCGAATTTCTGAGTGAAAAATTTCATTCTTCTTTTCTTAAAAAGTGTTAGCCAGTTTTTTTTTGTGGAGTAATAACTTGGAACATAAATTCTTTGATACTCTAAGTCACTTAGCATTGACGGTGTGGACTTGTTATAGTGTTTGCGTTTCCATATGATAAAAAGAATGGCAATTCTTAACATTATTGTAAGGTAGTTCTCAATGTTTCCTGATCGAAATATTGCTGAGTATTGAAAAAAACCTAATGGAACAACTTCATCAAGGACAAAAAGCAGAAGTGCGTATTCAGGATCTTTACACATGGTAAATTTAGAAGCTATTTTTTGTCGTACTGTGAGCCATCCAAGTAGTAGTGAACTAACAAGTAAAGAACAGTGGTGTGGTTTAGGTGTTTTAGGAAGAGGTTTAGAAAACAAATGTTGGTGTAGATCATCAAATAGAAACTTGTACTGAATTATTATTTGTTCTTGAAGGTTCAGGGAAACATGAAAAGGACCTTGTTCTGGAATTATTGAAGTGATGATGTTGTTGTCACTGCTTGTTTGTGCTATGAGCTTTTTAAAGTATAACCAAGTGGGCCAGTCTCCAGGGGTTGGGACAAGGTTTTTCTTCATATATTCTTTTTACTCTGGTGCCACCTGTACAATGTGGTTCAAAGCTGTTTTGTAGTCCTCCATACTTTTCAATCTCTGCTCTTTTTCGTCAATTAGTAAGCAGGTGCGCAGGCTTTGTAGTTCATTTTGGTCTGGGTTTGAATATATCCTATTTAAGAGACTGTCCATATAAGAACCAGGCAGGAGGTGATAAACCTGATGTCGCCAAACCTGGTCATATTTGGCTCACATGTAGCACTCATTGAGCATAGTATGTGGTTGAAGTTTGAGATCAAAGTATTGCATAATCACGGAGTTGACCACCCCCCCCCCCCCCCTCGGTTTTGGAGCATTTTCAGGAAATCTCTGTTAATTTAAAGTAAAAATTTGAAAATTCATAAAACAACAAAAACAAATCCAACAGCAATCAACTTTCTGTTATTGACTAATTGGCATTTGGTCTTTCAATTCATGGTCTTAGCACTGATGTGAAATGTTTGTGGTTGTCATGACAACGCCATCAAGAAAGTACATTTTTCAGTTTTTCAACTAGGCTTCATTTTAGTACATTTTGCACACAAATTACTCACAAGGCCAACTTCATAACAGAAATATTGACTCATAGCTACTAAGTGCAACCCTTTGGCTATGTAGAAATGTAATAAAAGTGGTGGGTTTTTTCTTTAAATTGTCTCAGTAGAGCATTTAATATACGTAAAATTCAAAAATTGCACTTTTTCCATAAATTTAATGAGAGAAAAAAAATATAAATCAAAGTCAAAACTAACAATGACCACATGAAATAATCAATAAGAAATGTGTATAACGGAAGTTTGAGCCAATTGAGTACCAGCAAAAGCATTTTCGAGAGACAAAGGTCACTCTAAATAACGTCTTATTACGAGTTTATCGTTCGGAAATCGATCCCAACAATCCCTATACATTTCGTATAATTACACGCTTTCATTATGGTATAAATGCACTTCAGAGTATTCATTTAGTTTGCATAAATTGATTATGTGCTTTGTGTTTGAATTTCTGTGGAAAACAAGGAAAATTACAGAGTTTTTTGCTCACCATTTGCTTTCCAGTACGGCCGCCATATTGAATAACAAAGGAACCCCACATGCAATACAGGAAGCCCACTCGCACAGTCGAATAATGGATTTATCCACTGATTTTATCTCATTTTATCCACCACTGTCAGTTGTTTATTTATATTGTATTTAATCTATGGACTGTGTTAGAGAAAATGTTGATTTGTAAACCATGGTTTACAAATCAACATTTTCTCTAACATAGTCTTGTAACTGTTGTCGGCTCACTGCCTCTTCTAGCATCTCAACGTCTCCCTCTTCTGCTTCATCTACATTATTTCTCAGTTTCCCGCTCTTCAGTAAGGAAGTTAGACGAGAGAAGTAGCTTTTAACTTGCTGTTGGGATAGCCATTGTGACTTGTCAAACACTTTTTTGCCGCCTACTTTCATGTGTTTCATTCTTTGAGAGACTTCTTTGGTATCAGCTTTGATGCCACTCTCCTCGCCTTCAACAAATATTTTCAAAAGAAATTCTTTCACGTGTTTTGCAAATCGTGATTTAGTGGCAGGTTTTCGTAATGCCCAGCCCATTTTGGTGCCACTTTCGGTACTTTGCTGACTAGCTGTGGTTTGCTGTTGAATAACAGAAGTTGGCTCTTCTTTATTAGAAACTACATTAGTACACGCTATGGCCCACTTTTCCTTTATTGAATCATATGATCCTTTGGTGTGAAGTCTGTAAAAGTGTTTTCCTACGTCAAGATGCCTTTCCAGGCCTTCACAGGTTACAAAGACTTTAACACAGGATGAATCTGGACAATAGTATGCCGGCAAATCAGTTTCTTGATCATCCGTGTTTTGAGGATCATCTAAACTTGTCGACTGTGCTACTTTCTCGGACGGTTTTTTCAGATTGCCTATGCACTTTTCTGGATCAATGAAGGGCAGGTATGCTATCAACCCTGTGTTTCCTTGGCTGGGCGCCATCTCTAGAAGATCTTTTCTCTTGATTAGCTGTCCTTTGCCAATATTATATGCTTTCCAGACCCTAACTCCAGTCTTGGTGAACTCAAAATTATTGAATGAGGTGATCCCTGTCCATTTATGTGTAGATATTTGTTGCTTGGTTGTATCCACACTAACAACAGAAGCTCGACAGCCTTTTACTCCACCATACGAATCTAGGGCTTTTTTCATGTCCGATGCTGTGTTGATGTCGTTCCCTTCATTTAAATAACGACGTATGTGACTCTTGGCAGAAGCTATACGTCGATCGCAAATATCTTTACCCGACTGGGCGTCACTAAAGTCGTACCGTTTAATCATAACACCCGTCCTCTTGGATATTCCTGGAATAGCTAACATCAATGGCCCACAATGATAGCATCCAGCATTATCAGACCTGATAAAGGCTTCGTTGACGTGAGGGTGAGCATCTTTGATAGTTGATAGAAGTTGCTCGATAATAGATGCAACAGCAAACCAATCTTGAGTGCAATTCTCGAATAAGTGAAAAAATGTTGTCACCTGAAAATAGGATATTTCTAAATCAAACAATACATAAATATTAGCAAACTACAAATAATGAATGTGTAGGTAACTAAACAAACAAACGAATGATAGAATGAATGAATGAATGAATGAATGAATGAATGAATGAATGAATGAATGAATGCATAAATGAATGAATGAATGAAATAATGATGGAAGGAATGACCAAATGAATGAATGAACGGAAATATGAGTGAGTAAGGATGGATAGATGGATGGATGAAAGTAAGGATGAACGGATAAATGAATCTTAGAGTGAATGAACAAGTGAATAAATGGAAGGATGAAATGATGAATGAAATGTATTAGTTGAAATTCAAATACCTCGTATTCTCCATCAACTGTTTTCATAATTACAGCACAAACATGCCATGGACGTCCTTTCTTCCCGAACCATTCTGACTGTGTCTCTCTATAGCTTACAGGCAGAAATTTCATTGCCCAGTCTATTACTATCAAAACTTGATTTGGCTTCAGATTTTCAAGAATGGTGTGCTTTGCAAAATCCTGGTGTACAGTTCGTAGGATGTGTTCTTTCCAAAAGTGGATCTTTTGGATTGCCCCATTTATATCATACAATGTTTCTTCTTTTTCTTCTTCACTAAATGAAAACAGTTTTTTATAATGAACAAGTCTGGTCAGTTAGAGACTAGTGCCAAGTAACCCAAGAATTGCTCCCCTACCAACTTTTCTGCTTTTGTTTTGCAATGTTGACAATTATTGTTTTTCTTTTGTATTGTACTTTTCAAGTTTCATTTCTTTAAAGTACAAAACGTATACATAGGAACTTGACGCAAGCTTTGTAAAATTATTAATGTAATTTGCCTTTGAAAAATACATAAATACCTCTTACCTCATATTTATTGTGTTAGCTGAAACGGCCGTCTTAATCTTCGAAAGTGTGTCTTCTACCATGACACAGCGATCACATGTTAGAGAATGCTTATGAGAACATTTAGTTTTGAATTCTGCTTTAGCATCTGATAGTGCATATGAGCGACAATGGTCTGGACATGGGTCTGTCAGGTTTACATGAGGCTTGTAATCTGACTTAAAGTACTGCCTAGCTTGGCGAAGATTTTCTTGAGTTTCTTTAACCCAAGACGATGACATACCTTACAAGACATAAAATTATTATTCAATATATCATTTTAACTAACTGTTCTAATAATTCGCTATGACTCAATTCGTGTTATTCAGATATTAACAATCTGTTACTGCAGCACATTCAAATATATATAACCAATACTTATGCTATCAGTTTAATTTTCATCGATACGTGGATAAGACAATAATGTCACTGTTTTTTCTTGACATTAAAATTTGCCAAAGTAAGCCGCTGAACCGTGCAGTCTATGGTCATATGGAGAAAAAGTTTACAGGCTTTTGAATTAGAACTTAACTCGAATACTGATTTTCAAATATACTGAAGTTAAATATGAAATGATACCTTTTTTACCCAACTGTATTGTAACATCAAGTAAAACGTCGATCGATGAGTTTCCTTCAGTCGTTATATTATCAAGCCCTGAGAGACATTTCTGTTTGGAAGCTGAACATGCCTGGAAAACAACAGAATCAGATAAGCTTTATATTTTTTGGAAAGGCATGGTACTTTTAATCGGATGGCCGAGCCAGGGGGCATGGAAGTATTGATATACATAAGGTGGAGATGATTTACATGAAGCGCATTAAAACATCAGAAATGAGCTATATAAATATATTTGACACATTATCATATAACACACTAGGCAACAATTATTTAAAGACCCCGAATCAAAACCCGACTCGAACCCGCAGCCTTCCGGTTAACAGAGAACGGTTTCGGAACTGCGCTAACCTGTTAACCAGTTAATATAGCTATTAACTCTAACCTTTAAAATACTAAACAGTGTTGACCTTCCTAACGGTTGAAATCCATTCTCGCAACAACTTTTGGTATACAGATTTACCAATCTCGTTGATGTAACTGTTCGAATAACATTTGGAATTTCTAACACTGTACCATCTGAAAGCTTCATATTTCTCGTTCCAAATGCAACATCTTGCAAAAAATGAGGCTGTGAGATGAAGTCAATAAAGTGATCTACTTTTACAGGGTTCATTGTTGCTCGATGTGTTTTGGGTACCTCTTTGACAGTTCCTGGTCCGTAAAGTGCTGCATGCATTCGTGCTTCATCGATACGCCATTTTGTAATTCCTGGTATCATTTCTTTTAGTTTGGATTTTGAATAGTCTTGTGCAAATAGCGATAGGATTTCTAGCTTTGTGACTCTTGAACTTGTAGAATGGTACAGCGTTATCAGCCTAGGGACAAGGTCTTTGTCTTCTCCCGCTGTCAATTCTGTTTTGTTTCGGGAAATGATCCCAAAAAGTTCACTGGACTGCCCTGGGGCTATACATTCTAAAGTTGTAAGACAGGATTGAAGTGATTTTCTTTTATAGTAACGAAGGGTGCTTTTAGAAACGTCTTCTAAAGGAGAATGCAGTTGTGCTCGAACTGGGCTTATATCTCGACTACTGGTTGTCTGGATGAAATTGTTTAAATTGGTAAGACTGTTGTGACCTTTCATTGGCGTAGGGATATATTCGTTCGATTGGTTCAAGGAGTCGTCACTAGCCTCTTCAAACAAAACATCGTTGGTTGGACTGGCAAAGAGCTGTGAGTAAAAACACAAAACGGTCAATTAAATACACCCAAACATTTGATCTAGCTATTTCTATTATTGGTCGATTGATTAATGAATTCGTGGATGGATTGAAGCATACGTAGATTGATTAATTGATTGAATGATTGAAGCTTCTCCATAACAAATTGAGAGCAGTGAGTGCAATAGATAAAACACCATCTCATAATTGGACAGGGAATTATAATATCAAATTATATCGTTTAATTCAATGGATTGATAATTGGAAGTACTTATGACAACCAAAATTGTACACGTAAGGATACCTCTTTTTTGCAGTCATCCAGATCTATTGTGGAAGTATTGGCGTTATCGTCAGCATCACTCTCTTGTTCATTCTATATATTCAAAATTGCACAATCATCAAATCTAACGAATCTGACTAAAAAAAGATGATATTTTGTCACTGTACAGCGATGATGGCGATATTAATGTCACTTTACGGTGTCAAAATTACACATCTTTTTACCACTTCTATAGAAAAACCTGAAGTCTGAAAAAAACATAAGTATAAATATACAAGCAAAGAAAATACACGAATGATTAAATTGCTTATCGGAAGGATCGATAATGGAGTGAGTTTACAAAAAAAAATCTAAGCATTGATGAATAGTATGAATGGCTTATGACGTAATGAATAAAAGAAGTACCGAGAAGATTGATTGAATAAAAATGGATTTTTTCAAGTGATCAATTGAGTGAGCAATAATAAATATTCAATAATATAACTATACTCTTTTTTAAATAGCGTTTATATCACCAGTCGTTCTACCTTAAATTTTACCTTATGATCATCCATAGCAAGAGTTGTTTTCTTGTCATCATCATCATCATCATCACCATCACTGATTGTCTAAATTTGAATTAATGTAGAAAAAGTCAAAAATCAATCACTGTTAATATCAAAAAGTGTACTTTGTTGCTAGATACCTTTATGTTGGATTTTACTATCGATGTCTGTTTCCATTTTTCTACTTCCTCAGAGTGCCTTTTCCTGCATGAATTACATATCCCTAAGGTAGAAACAAAATATTAAATACGGCATTTTCCTGTTGAAAGCACTTGGCTATATGCAGTTGTTTAAGCAAAAGCCGTACTCTGCACTTTTCACTTTGAATTTGGCAATGACACTTATAGGTTTAATGGAATTCTTCTATTTCTATGTTCTTACCTGATCCAATTTGCACTAACAATTTCCAGATTCTGTGTATTTCAAAAGACACCTGTTTGTTAACGCTTCTTTCGGGCTTACGCTTGGATGAGCCATGAAGTGGATGTGCACAGTTTCGGCTAGCACGCCAGTAAAGTCCAAGTGTTTGCCTGTGCTTTGGACAAGTAGTCGTTTTTTCTCCTCCGTCGTGTATTCCTGCTCTAAGCAAAATCAACTCTCCTTCTGATTGTACTACATCATTTGCCAAGTGTAACCCTTTTAGATGGGCCTGAACATCCAGTTTGCAAGCAGCAATGGGTAAGCATTCTTTTATCGAAGGAAATCTAGCACTGAGGCCGCATTCTGTTGGAAAACGCCTACCGATTGAGCATTTTAGTATTTTTGGTGTAGCAGAAAACATCTTTCGAGTTACATCATATCAAAGTATTAAAAAACTTAATGACTACAAAAAAGTACAGTAAATTGCAACAATATAGCTGTTACGAAGGACAGAAAAAATACACGTGAGCGTAGTTTTTTGTTGTTGCTATGACTAAGTCCGCTGGCCGCAAATAACAGATTTCTAAAATGGCGGAAGTCAGCAATATTTCTTTATCAATTTTATTAGTCACATTTCACTTGATTACAAACCAATAATATAAAATATAATATGTTATTGTATTGATTACTTATTAATAATCTTGGCACTGTTCATTACATGAATAGATCGATATGTACACAAATGAAATAAATAACAAAAGGTAAATAGATAAAATTGTCAAATTAGCAAACAAACAAAAAATGAACAAATAAACAAAGAAACCCACAAATAAATAATAGAAAGATAAATGAATAAATGAGAGAATGCATGGATGAATCAATAAATGAACGAGAGAATGAATGGATGAATAAATGAGAGAATGAATGAATGAATGAATGAATGAATGAATGAATGAATGAATAAATGAATATATTAATGGCATTTCTCAATGAAAGATATAAGAAAAAATTAAACAAATATATTTTGACTATATTGAATATAAAATAAATAAATTGAAATAGGTGGGAAAAATAAAAATCCATTACTCGACTGTCCGATTGGGCTTCCTGTATTGCACGTGGGGTTCCTTTGTTATTCAATATGACGGCCGTACTGGAAAACAAATGGTGAGCAAAAAACTCTGTGATTTTCCTTGTTTTTCCACAGAAATTCAAACACAAAGCACATAATCAGTTTATGCAAACTAAATGAATACTCTGAAGTGCATTTATACCATAATAAAAGCGTGTAATTATACGAAATGTATAGGGATTGTTGGGATCGATTTCAACGATAAATTGGTAATAAGACGTTATTTAGAGTGACCTTTGTCTCGTGAAAATGCTTTTGCTGGTACTCAATTGGCTCAAACTTCCGTTATACACATTTCTTATTGATTATTTCATGTGGTCATTGTTAGTTTTGACTTTGATTGATATTTTATTTCTCCCATTGAATTTATGGAAAAAGTGCAATTTTTCAATTTTACGTATATTAAATGCTCTACTGAGACAATTTAAAGAAAAAACCCACCACTTTTATTACATTTCTACATAGCCAAAGGGTTGTACTTAATAGCTATGAGTCAATATTTCTGTTATGAAGTTGGCCTTGTGAGTAATTTGTGTGCAAAATTTACTAAAATGAAGCCTAGCTGAAAAACTGAAAAATGTACTTTCTTGATGGCGTTGTCATGACAACCACAAACATTTCACAACAGTGCTAAGACCATGAATTGAAAGACCAAATGCCAAGTAGTCAATAACAGAAAGTTGATTGCTCTTGGAATTGTTTTTGTTGTTTTATGAATTTTCAAATTTTTACTTTAAATTAACAGAAATTTCCTGAAAATGCTCCAAAACCGAGGGGGGGTGGTCAACTCCGTGATTATTCAACACTTTGATCTCAAACTTCAACCACGTACTATGCTCACTGAGTGCTACATGTGAGTCAAACATGAGCTAGTTTGGCGACATGAGGTTTATCACCTCCTGCCTGGTTCTGCCTGGTTGTTATATGGACGATCTCTTAAAAAAAATGATGTGTAGGCTCAGTTATTTTAAATATTAGGATAGTAATGCTCTAATCGTGATTTTCCTGTTGTTAGTCTAAATTACAATTTCAATGTTAGCCATTTGTGTATGTACAGTGGTCCATGTGTGTAAGGGATTGCAATAAAGTTACAACTTTTTATGCTTGGTAATTGTATTTGTTTGTTTACAAATAGACATACCCAAGTTCTCTAACTTGTTTTTCCAATGATTCAGGTTTTAGTGATTTATATTTTGCAGGAAAGCCCTCCAAAAACGTCTGAGAACTATCAAGGAAATTGTTAAGTAGATTGTATACCTCCCTGAAGAAATCCACAGAGTTAAACATAAACGCGTCGGAGAAATAAAAGTTTGCAATCAATTTCTGCATCATTATAGTACTGCTCACTTTTTTTATTAATAATAATAATAATAATAATGATAATAATGATAATGATGATAATGATAATAATGATAATAATGATGATAATGATGATAATGATGATAATGATGATAATGATGATAATGATGATAATGATGATATACATTCCCCAAAAGTGATGATAGATGATATTTGGACCTAAATGATTGAATATTTTTATATACTCTCGTTTACAAGTCAAAAATGGACCTCTTTTGACTTTCTATATTTGGAAATTGGTTTTTAACTGACGCGACACGAGATATTACGAGTTTTAAAAATGTCTAATGTTTTTGTTGGTATTCCTTTCTACGACAAAATGGACTTTTAAGAAAAGCTTACAAAGGAACTGTTTGATCCTTTCAATGCAATCAAATCGGAACAAATTGATAAACTAACGGAACACAAGTTCCTTTCAGATTCAATTAGGACCGCAAAGTACCTATTTGTTACGTTCCCTTTTGCTGAAACTGTTCCTTATTCTGACAAAAAGAACAATCGTTCCGATGTTAAGTGTTCCTTTTATCATAATGGGACCTTTTGTACCTTTAGAGATTAGCCGCATAAAAACATTTGTTCCTATCAAGTTATATTTTGTTCCTCTATTATCAAGTCAGGTTCCGATTTTATGCAGGTCCTCATATGTTTATTTCGTTTCATCTTTATGATTATTATTGTTATAAGTTGTTGCGTCTGCATGCCTGTTTATTTCCTAGATTTAATGAACATTAAACATGAACATTTTAATCTGCCATTTTTATCATATGCCTAGGCTTGCCATCTTTGTCTTTTGTGAGCAAATAGCCTGCCCGTACATGTTTTATTGTTTGAACTTCTAAACAATGGGACTTGTCTGGACAAGATTTTAACTCAAATCGTCTGATTGGATAAGACCTGAAAAGTGTCTCTAGGGTAAAAAAGAAGGATATATAAGATTGACCTTTTCAGGCTTTGCGCAATTGCAGCTTCAAGTTCGGTAGGAGATGAGTAGACGAAAAGGAGTCATCGACTGGTCGAAATTACCTAACGCTTCGCCCAAGCCAAAAAGACTTCACCTAGAAAAAGATGAATCCGATGGCCTTTTTCACTGTCCAGTTTCAGAGTGCAAATATGAAGGTTTTTCTACGCAGCGAGGATGTCGAAAACACGTGAAGAAAAAGCACCTTTGGTTTTATTATTTTGACGAAAAGCCAAACAACAATCTCAAAGAAGATGACACGAAGCACCACCAAGCAGTTCAACAAGTGAACCCTGAAGATTCTGTGCGAAGTGTGAGATCCATCCCTTCGTTTTACAATTCCAACGATATTGCAAAGGCACTCATTTCGTGGCTTACTGGCACTGGTGGAGGTTGTAAAAGTCCACGCCAAGCCCGACAAGTTGTAAGCAGATGTTTGAAATACCTAAAGTTTTGCTTCGAAGATGAAGAAGAGGTCACATTTTCGCTAATGGACTTTGCATTGTGTTCTCCAAATCTTCTGTTTAAATTCATTGACGCGCTTCAGGATGAATGGAACCTTGGACATGCTGGACGGCTGGGTTACATCGATGCCATTTCAGAGATGGAAGATTTCAGAAAGGTCAATGGGGCGTCCGCATCAGTTCTTGCTAGTCTGGCTACGACAGAAATCTACTTGAAAAAGGTACGCAGGACGGTTTCTAAAATGATGCGCATTCGATGGAATGGTGATTTAGATATAGATGCTTTAGAAGCTAAGGGCCATTGGGCAACATTAGAGGAGCTCTTAGAGGCAGTTGCGCATTACTTGCCGCGCTACGAGAGTGTGCTTAAAGCGTGCAAAGACAGGCCGTGTGATGTATCCCCTTTGGACTTATCATTTCCTACTAAATTCTTGGCACTGTATCTGTTCATCAAGGTTAAGGGATCTCGTCCAATGACCTATCATTACCTGACCGTTGACATGGTGGATAAAGCAAAGACGAACGGGGAATTTATTGACCAGAAGATGTTCAAAACGGCGGCAAAGTACGGCTTTGACTCCATATTTCTGACCGAGACAAACATGGACGTTCTCCGAGGTTACATCACTCATATACGACCTCGCTTGAAGCCCAGTTGTAACTACGTATGGGTGACGAGAAATGGAGGCCAGCACAACAAATTGGGGGAATCTATGAGCAAGTTGGTTTTTGACGCAACTGGAAAATATGTTCACCCAACACGCTACCGACAAATCGTCGAAACTGCGAGTTGTAAACAACTGGCCTGCAGTGCGCAAGGTGCCATCTCTGAAGACCAGAAACACAGTTCCGTGGTAGCCAGGGTGCATTATCAAAAACAAAGATCACGCGACGTGGCCACAGAAGCCCACACATTTCTCAAGCAGCTACATGGGGAGAAAGAAGCTGAACTGACAAGTCTTCCTCATCGCAAGAGCCTGGCGACCAAACAGACTGCTCATCGACTGATGAAGTGGAGACAATCGAAGAAGCTCCACTCCCTGCACTGCCTCCATCTATTCCAAAACTTAAGCGAACGAGCGCAATTAAAGTCAAGGACATTTCACCGAAGAGCGTAGCTGGCAGGAGAAAAAGTGTCCTGTTTACTCGCGAGGAGGACAAATATCTCAAGGCTGGGATTAGACGGCATGGATTCGGTCAATGGAAAGCCATCCTTAAAGATCCAGACTTTTGTTTTCAAAAAGGCAGGACTGCCAACTCCTTGCTAAGTCGAGCAGTGCGAAGATTTCCGTGCACTTCGAAATGATCAGAAAACAAGTGTTTGCTTGAAAACGTTCTTTAATTTCATACTTGATGTACTTTAATTGAACAACTTGTTATTCATAGTGCATACTTGTTGCACCAGACAAAAATTAGATATTTAGATAATGATTGACAAGTATAATAATAAATACATATGACAAACGTCAAAGCGTTTTTGATGTTCGTTCAATATGAGCATCGAAATTTCTTGATTACATATTTAAGTGTTGATCATTCAGTAATCTTTAATTTACACAAACGACATAACAAAATGGCTCTCAAAAGGCTCTAAACACTTAAACAAAGGGTAAATTTCATATTGTAGAATACGGTCTAAACTATTTGAATTACATGTATAATCTAAAGTTAAAGAAATAATCGTTAAATACTATAGACGTTCATGAGGTTTTTTTACAACTTTTTTTTTGTTTACTTGGGAACTTGATGATTGTGTATTGGTCTGACATGTCGAAAAGAGCTCTTGCGATTGAATTGACTCTTCGTCGTTTTCGCTATCTGCTGAATCGCCCGGAAATGGGAGAGGATCCCAAATGCTCTTCACCTCCTGTAGTTGACATCTTGATAGCCACTTCTTTTTCAATGCCATCTTTCTTCTCTGAGCGAGGATGTATATCATCAGACCTTCTTCTTCCTGCTTTTGGTAGTGTGCACGCAGGGCATCTACTATCACCTGGATTCTGTAATGAATGGACATTTTAACATCTTGGTCAGAGCACATGTCTTCATTCCTCTGCAGCTCCCTCAAGTCTTCTTCTCTTTCTAATATCCAGCGGTTCTTGTAGTATTCTAGTGCTTTTTTTTGTAGTGTCTTGAGCTCTTCTTCTTTTTTCCTTGCAAAGTATCTTCGGCGGCTCTGCTCGATGACAGGATGGAAAGGTTCTTGTAAAGAGGTGACGAGGTGTGCATCATCTTTGTCAATCATGCCTACTTCAATCCAACGAGACTTTGTCTTTTCA
Source organism: Diadumene lineata (assembly GCA_918843875.1). NCBI lineage: Eukaryota > Metazoa > Cnidaria > Anthozoa > Actiniaria > Diadumenidae > Diadumene > Diadumene lineata. The sequence continues at coordinate 5,937,164 of OU974081.1, read as the reverse complement.
AAGAAGTTCACATCCATCTGCTCTAATTCTTTTTGGCATTCGCTAGAAATTCGTTGAATTTCTGAAGTCAGAATATCCAACTGTCTCTGTTTAAGGCCTTGATTTGGTTGGAGATCTCGAAGTGCACAGATCTTTTGGAGTTGACTTTGTGTGAACATGTTGTCTTCACTTGCATCTGCTTCACTGTCGTGGCTCTCTTCGTCGCTGTTTTGTTCAGTATTTTCAATATGCTCGTCGAGCTCACCCTCACTGTCAATATTGAGGCAGCGAATTCTTTCTTTCTCTTCCTTGTCCATCATGACCTGTTGTGGTGGTCGACGATCTTCTTCGAGGCGAAGTGGTAACTCGTCATCTGGCTTCACTGCTTGCTGGCTGGCCCAAACTATGCAGTCCATAGCGTGCTCAATGAGAAATTCTTGGACCCCTGGCCTGACATCTCCCTGCAATTTCTTAAACTCGAAAGTCCGGAGTCGCACTTCCATGGCGTCTTGGTGGTCTTGGCCAAATTCCATTCGCGTCTGTGATGTAATGAAGACGGGACTGTGTATTTCCATTGGTGCGGCAGACCTATACTTCTTGTCGTGGGCCATTAGTCCTCCCTGAGTGACGTTCTGTAAAAGCAAAAGCAAAACTATTAAATAGTTATTGCAATCAATGAAACCACTTTTCTTTTTCTCGTTCCAATCATGTAAGTGCATGTCATCATCATCAAAATAAACTTCAGGAAAATAGTATACCTTCCAATCATCTGTGTCCATCAATTTCGCATACGCCTCATCGAGAAAGATGACTTGTGTATCTTCATTAATCATGCTCTTGTTGAAGGCTTTCTGTTTGGAAATCATGGCAATGTACCTGCACACAATGATCAAACAACGATATGTTATATGACCAGTTGCCAAGTTTGCAAAGCAATTGTCTAATACTTACCTAGTTGGAACAATGGCTGTCGTGGGCGTGAATAGACTTGTTTTACCACTGTTGGGCTCTCCCACAAGGCATAGGACTTTCTCTTTATGCTGTTTACCTTTGTGGTTTAACAGTCGAACATAATATTCGCAAAAGTGACCAATCTCAGTTTCGTCGAGGCTGTTTGTCAATATTTCTTTAAAAAATCCTGGCTCCGGAGTCTTGAAACGGTCGTAGGGAACAAACGCTCGTGGAGATAACAATTCTGTCTCGTCTTCTTGGCGATATTTAACAAACTTTCTCTGCTTTAAGCTAAAGCACCATCCATCATTGACTTCTATTAAGTCAAAGTTAATTTTCAGTTGCTTAACCAGCTCGTTGCCCGGATCTGCCAGCAACGATTCCAGTTTTGCCATATGCTTGATTATATCTTCTTTCAAGCTGGGATTTGAATCCAAAATGGACAGGAATTTCTTGACCGAACAGCAATGTTGGTATGTGTATATTGCTGTGGGTACTTTTCTGAAGACATCTCCTCGATATATTGCATAATGGAGGCGCTCCATTGCTCTCTCGATATCATTCAGTGCAATAACTAATGGAGAGGCCAGATCACGTGTTTTATCAGATTTTGAGACTTGTTGGTCCTCGGTAACCTCTATTCCAAACACATCAAATACAAGTCCAGCACGTGTTAGGGTTGGAACAACTTTTGTTCGTAGCACAGCTTTTATGTGAGGTGAGACAACTTAAAGGCGGACCACGCGATCGCTTCCATGCGGTGATGCCATTGGCTCGTCTATCATCTGATCACTAAGAATATTTAGATGGTGCATGAAGGAATTGTCCACCTTGCTTTGTAGAAAAGCATTCTTGTGGTCTTTCACAATGGTGCATAATGGCCCTGCCAATGCATTTTCTTTTCCGGCTATCCAGCTTTGAATACATTTTGGCATGGCGGCTTTGGACCTTTTTTTTTACACTCTAACATCAAATTCTCAACAAAGAAAGAAAGAAAGCTTACAGAACGAAGGATCTTTTTGTGTTACAGGCATTCTCGACTTAAGCTGGATATTTCTGTGCAAATTGTGTGATTTATTGTAAAGTTCGGACGATAGATTGTATTGAACAGGAATTTTTTGACAGTAAACAAAAAAACTAGTAGAGAAAAACTACAAAAATTGCGGCAAAAAATAATAATAACGATAAAAAACACATCGACTGGGATTTTCTGTGGTCTTTATTCTCATCGATGACTTCTTCTCCCATGAAAATGTTTTGAAAATGTAAAAACAATCAGCTGTTCAATCGTGAAAAGACCAGCTACTCAGTCGATCGGTCCGCGGTCTTAATACAGGGGGATATTAACCGGTCGGGAAGCGCGTATAACCAATCAGATTGCTCCATTTGCTAGTGTCCAGACTCCACGATTCACGGTCTTGTCATAATGCAAATACTATGATCAGTATGTTTTGGATTTGTTATCATTGTTGTAAAATGAATATGCCTTATTCGTTTTGAAACAAATAGTTTTTTTATACTTGTTTCGTTTAGTTGGCATTTCATGTGATTCTTCATAATCAACATTTCAGTGTGGCAACATAGCAATTATAACCAAAAGCTATACAATTTATCAATAAACTTTATTGACATTCTCTGATCCTTATTCTCTTCTTATTCTATTTATAATTTGATCTATTTACTTTCTGACGGACTGACTTACTAAACAACCACTGACTCCAACTGAATCTTACTTACTTAATACTTTTTAACTTACTTACGTACGTAGTTACTCAAATTAGGTTTATTGATTTATATGCAATTATATATGTATATTTGTTTGGTTGTAAGTAAAGAAGTAAGGAAGCTAGTAAATAAGTGAGTAAGTAAGGAAGTAAGTAAGTAAGTAAGTAAGTAGGTAAGCAAGTGAGTAAGTAAGTAAGTTTCATTTAATATTCATATTACAATAATGATAACAAATCCAAAACATACTGATCATAGTGTTTGCATTATGACAAGACCTGAAAAACGAAAATGGAGTTGAATAAATTATAGTAACTGTTTTCTTGATTCCTGACTTCCGGAGCCTATCATTATGCAAATGTTTTGTATGCTATGCGAATGTATTAGCACGTGCATACAACAATTTGCGACTTTGATATGCTAATTTTCAAGTCGAACGGCTGTGTGGGTGCAAGTTTTGGGCTCGCATAGTGTTTTCCTTTCTTCAAGCGCCCGCCGCCGATCTTGTCGAGAAGAGGAACGTGGACTCTAGGGACTAGATTTACGACGGGTTTCCTGTGGAAATCACCTGACTATCCAGAAGGCTAAAAACATGGAGGAAAATGATGAAGATTCGCCGCTTCAACCACCGAACCAAACCAGGAAAACTAACGCAAAATGGACCTTCTGGCTAGTTTATTCGACAGCAGTTTGTATTGGTGGCTCGTCTTTTCAATTTGGTTACAACACTTCCTGTATCAATGCCCCAGAAACGGTAAGTTAACGATTGCTCTTTTAGTTTGGTATGTTTGAACATGTACGTCCGGCCAGTCACAAACTGCGACAAGTCATTTCGATATTTTGATAATTTTTTTTATCATTGAGAACATTCTCACAGTGATAGTTTTTAGTTAAGGTCCAACAATTTAAGGAAAGTTTGTAAAAAAATAAGCGATAGCGGGCCAATATAACTTCACCAATGACGAGTCAAATGTTCTGCTGATACTCAGTTTTAGAAGTTATTTTTAATGTCAGAATATTTGTAACTGATATTTTTTCATTTCTATTTTTCCTAGTTTTACAATTATTTATTCATATTGCTATTTTCGTATTTTTATACGTGCTAAAGTATGCAAATTCATACAGCTATTCTTGAAAAGGTGGTGCAGTTGAAATTCTGATTTAGCGAATAACGAAGTCCTGAGTGTCTAAACGTCAGGCAGCCTGACGGAGTGTTGTGAAAAACTAAACGTCAGGCAATCGATTAAAAAAAAAAAGAGAATAGAAAATTGATAATTTCAAACAAGTAAAGCAAGATTAATGCTCGGAAGCTTAAAAACAATATTTCTGGTAGGACTTTGCACATACTCGAAACACTCAGAGATTTTTGGATTGCCTGCTGCAATGTCATCGAAAACTAAACGTCAGCCAATCCATCTTTTTTTAAAGAATAGAAAATTCATTATTTTAGTTGAGTAAAGAAAGATTAGTGCTCACAATATTTCAGTAGCAGTTGGTGACACAGTAGGCAACAAGTCACAGCTACAATACAGTATATCAGCTTCATTTTTTTTACAAGACCATTTGAAAACTAGGTTTATTTATTCGGTAAGGCCTTCTTTCCACACTTAAGGTGGTACACACTAGGCAACATTAGTCACAGCAACCTGTCCCCAAGAAAAGTTGCAGCAACAATTTCCTTATGTGTGTACTAAGTATTTTTTGTCAAAAATTGTTGTTGCCGCTACAAAATTTTGTCATTGTGACTTGCTGCATGAAATCCAACTGGTTGGATTGTTGAACCAGTGCACACTGAAGCGACCTGTCGCAGGGGCAAGTCGTTGCAACTTGTTGCATAGTGTGTATTGACCTTAAAATGCTTGAGTCTGAAAGAACTTTATGCTAACTCTCTTGTTTAACAAGCAATTTTTGTCATGGTATCAGAACAATAGCTGCATTTCCAAATCAAATCATATTGTAGCCAGTGTAAACATTTATGTAGCATTTATATAATTATGTAAGTTAGAAGACCTGAGTGTTGCTATTCTACTTGATAACACTATATGATGACAACCAGAAACTTAAGGTAATTCCGTAGTAATAGAACTAGCCATAGAATTTTGATAAAACTTTCTACGGTAAAATATTTTAAGTTTTTCATTAAAAGTATAAAATAAAAAAATGGGGTCACCGTATTGGAAATTATGAGAAAAATAGCCACTTTTGTCAATTTAGCGTTTAACAATTGAAAATGGGCATCATACATAAACGTATCTCTTGACTGAGCTTGGTCAATACAAAAAAAATTGAATGCACTTAAATGTGCTCCTTATACATTGGGCTACCGATGTAAAGCAAAAGATTTTCACTAAAATTCAACAGCGAACAGAAATAAAGCAAAAAGTAACAAAATGTTCAAATTTCTACAGGCCTCACTAACGTATTGAACAAAACACTTTTTGAAATATCAAAAAATCTAGCCATAGAATTTTGTCATCAAACACATATGTTTTAAAAAACACGATTTCAAATGATATTATGAAATAAAAAAGATAGGTTCCCGTATTGGTTTGCGAGATATTTTGAGAAATATTCTCAAATTTCAATAATATCAAGTCTTTTCCGAGTGTGGACTGGGGCGAGTTTAAAGAAATTCGTATTTTTTCTCTTGAAATGTGAAAACTGTTTGTATTTTTACGTTAAAGTGTTTCTTAGACATAACTCTGAATCTATTGATGATAAGAAATGTAAAATTCTAAAATTCGAAATATGCGCAGAACTGTGCGCAGTGCAAAACTACGGAATTACCTTAACATGCCTATAATTGGCCAATATCAATACACAAAACCATGCATGAATGGTTTGACTGGATAGAGCTACAAATCAAATACTTTCAAAGATAGCAAATTTTTGACTAAAAAAGACATTCCATTTACCTCTCTTTTAAATATAGTGTTCTTCATGTATTGTTTTTTTTTGTAAATGTATATTACCTAAAATTGTGAATAAACTGTTATGTTATGTTATGTTGAACATTATGTTATGTTATGTTATGTTATGTTATGTTATGTTATGTTATGTTATGTTATGTTATGTTATGTTATGTTATGTTATATATGTTATGTTATGTTATGTTATAGCACCATTTAGTTGAAGCGTTGTTTTGAACTGAACAGCACTGTAAAATCGAGGGATCAGAAACATGTCCATATTGTGACCATTAAACTCCCACTAAATGTCACTACATCGTTTTATTATTGTCCAATGATTAAAAGTAAAGTTTACTTAATAGGTTGTCATTTTAAAAAAAATCGGTATCTTCTAAACTACCTTTTTGGCATCATCTTCCTGCCAGGTTCTATACTAGACTTTTAGCTTGTCAGGGTTTGCATTGGTAGTGTAATCATTTGCTTTATTGTTGATACATAACATTTTTGTTGTCTCAGGTAATCAAAGACTTTTACAAAAAGGAGTATGGTACTTTCACCAATATTGAGTGGTCTATAGCTGTAGGTATTTTTGCCGTAGGTGGGATGTTTGGTGCAATCATAGGACCGTTGTTGGCCAACAAGTATGGCAGGTAAGATAAACACACTGGCTCAATGTGAATTGATGTGATTGGTCATGTGATCAAAATCTTCAAAAATCTTGGAGATGTTGATCGTGTCAAACCAGCCAATGCAAGGGTCAAATGTATGAGTGCCATTTTGTAAAAAGAGCCAACAGAGTGACCCTGGGAACAAGGTTGTGTGAATTTATACATTGGGTGGAAATTAAAGGTTTTCCATGATCTGTGATTCACCTAAAATTTAGTCTCACTGTGAAAAATAATAACAATTAATTCATGAATATTCTTGAAGTACCAAGTTAATCAGTGACATAAAGTGGCAATTCTACTTTTTTTTAAATTCTGAAATCAGAATTCTAAAATTCTACTAAATCTACGTCTCATGTTGATTTTTCCTTTCTTACAATGTCAATATTCATACCTTTTTATCGGATTTCTCAAAACATATTCAAATAAGCCAAAAAGGCACCTTTTTATTCTATAAAAGGGTAGGGAATTTAGTCTTTTTATTTGTCTAGTGCAATTGATAAAACTTCCTACCCTTTTTTTAAGTTTGATATTTTCAAACAAATCTTGCATTCAGATAAAAGGGTACCCTTTTCGACCTTTCACGAATTGAAGACACAAGTGCAAAAAGGTATCCTTTTTCTTGCTCTTACCAACATGTTTTCAATGACTTGACTATAGATTGATTAATTCCCTGCACAAAACTTGCAGATGAGTACAATGACAAATAATACCGTTTTACATGTATTGCAATTCAATAACAAATCAAAGAATTACAAGAATCAGATTAAAAACAACAACAGCAACAAAAAACACAAAGTTCTCAGCAATTGAGAAATATCTTACAAAAAGAAGTAAATAGATTACAGGAATTATTGCAAATTGCTTTCATGTGAATAGTTTAAAGAAATAAGTCCAAGGCAGATAGGCAAAAAAATGTAAACATACCAGTGCCAATTAAGTTTCTTGTCCTGTACTGTCACTTTTCCACTGAGATTTCCAGCCATTACAATAAACTAGGCCATGTTTTTAGAATATTAAAAGTGAAAAAAAAAAAAACATTTTCACCGCTTCAAACAATTTCACACAGTTCCACAGAACGGTGATGGCCAACTCATGTTGCTCGACCACACATTGTGCGAAATTTGCATTTCCATCCACTCCCTGAACTGGCAGTCTTATTTTGTTGACAAACATCTTGTATAAAAAGTTTTTTGTTGTGAATAGTTGATAAATCTTTATTCTAAATATCTCTATGTGTTATGAATTGCATGGACGTAAAAATTGATAAATGAACAGCGTGAAATTATCAGTCATGTTCATCTTCCTTTCGCCTCTTTTGAATTGCTGCAAATGCAGCGCATATTTGTTTTGTTTTTGTTCTCATTAACTTTATGTCGCTGTCGATCTTAGTAGATTAGTCGATAAGTAATGTTTGAAAAACGCCACGAAGAATACAACCTTTTTTACCATCTGACAAACTTGTCAAACAAACTCTTCCAGAAAATGCAACTTGTAAAATCTCCAGCTTTAAATGACTTCTAAGTATCAAATAAAATTTTGTGCATCTCTGCACATTTGAATAGTTAAAAACAGTGCCACAAGCGACTTTAACCCATTTTGTCAGTGGAAATATTTTGAAACTTTTCTTTCTCGGATCGTTTTTCTTTTTCTTTTTTCATTCAAAACCTTACTTCCTGATAATCAAGTACCGGTATCTCACTTTCCAGTGCCAAATCTGCTGCCCAACTGTTATGCTAATTTTGCTATTGAAATTATTGATGAAATAAATAGAACATACATCAATTAGATATTAGATGTAATGTCATGTAAGGAATTTACAGCCAAATTCGTTGTATCGCGACCCGCCGTTTCAAAACTTTGTTTTCATTTTGGTCTTTTCTGAACTGTCAATCATTCTCACAGGGCAGACCTTGCCCTAACATGTTCTGCTGTTGGTTAATCTAAAATAAACTAAATGTGGCTGTAATATCAAGTAATTTTTTTTGATATTTTAACTACAACTTTACTTGTAACAAAAAAATTCTCTTGTTTTCCAGGAGGAAATCACTATTTTTCAACAATGTTCTAGCATATGTTGCTGTGCTGTTCATGTTTCTGTCCTACAAAACCAAGTATCCTCAACTCCTCTTAGTTGGACGATTTGTCATTGGTATTAATGCTGGTATGTACAGCCAACAATGTATTTCTCTTGCAATGAACAATGAGCAAAGACAAATGGTAATGTAAATTAGAGAAATGATTATGTAGTGGGCAAGAGAACTGGTCAATTTCAAGATTGTTGTGGTCTAAGTTCACTGTTACTAGCATATTTTTGGAACTGAAGGTTGATCTGTATTAGAAAAGAGATTGAGGCATTAAAACTGATGATGAGCTTAGGCTGATTGATCACCACATATAGTACCTTAACAACACAGAACAGTACCTTAACAACACATTACAGTACCTTGACAACACAGAACAGTACCTTAACAACACAGTACAGTACCTTAACAACACAGTACAGTACCTTGACAACACAGTACAGTACCTTGACAACACAGTACAGTACCTTGACAACACAGAACAGTACCTTGACAACACAGTACAGTACCTTGACAACACAGAACAGTACCTTAACAACACAGTACAGTACCTTGACAACACAGAACAGTACCTTAACAACACAGTACAGTACCTTGACAACACAGTACAGTACCTTGACGACACAGTACAGTACCTAGACAACACAGTACAGTACCTTGACAACACAGTACAGTACCTTAACAACACAGTACAGTACCTTGACAACACATTGCAGTACCTTGACAACACAGTACTGTACCTTGACAACACAGTACAGTACACTGCAACACAGCACAGTACCTTGACAACACAGTACAGTAGCTTGACAACACAGTACAGTACATTGCAGCACTGCACAGTACCTTGACAACACAGTGCAGTACCTTGACAACACAGTACTGTACCTTGACAACACAGTACATTGCAACACAGCACAGTACCTTGACAACGCAGTGCAGTACCTTGACAACACAGTACTGTACCTTGACAACACAATACAGTACATTGCAACACACCATAGTATACTAACAGTATGCATTGACCCTTATGGTAAATGTCTGCCATGGTATATTGGTGTAAAAATTGTAAATAAATATATTTATTAGGCAGCAAACATTATTTGCCCAATGACAAATTCTCTGATGTTTATAACTCTAGAAAGGTAGTGCCTGTTTTTGTTATTAAGTGTTTTGTTTAATGTGCAGGTATCAACACATCTGTTGCTCCAATGTACTTGTCAGAAATTGCTCCTATACCATTAAGAGGTGCTATAGGAACAATGAACCAGTTTGGAATTGTAGTTGGCATATTAGTGGGATTTATTTTTGGACTCCAAGAGGTTGGTATTATATTCATCAGATTGAAACTAATCAGACTCACAGTAAAAACTCTTGACTAAGAACCTAAGATTTACAAACCTGTCAGGCTGAAATTGTCATTTTAAGCACCCTTCACAATAAGAACCATTTCACGTAGGTTCTTGATTTCCAAATAATTTACTTTAAAACGTTTTTCTTGTAAATGAAATATTAATTGTAGTATTCTGGGTGTTTAACTGTACTTGTTTATAAAGCATATTGATTTATGTTAATCTTTACCAATCTTCACTTCTCTACTCCATTATTCCATTCAGTGATAAGTTTGTACATTTTGTTAGGTGCTTGGCAATAAATCCGGATGGCCGTGGTTGATGTGTTTCAGTATTGTTCCTGCTACGTTACAATTACTAACCCTACCATGTTGTCCAGCAAGCCCTAGGTATTTACTTCTGAGATTGAATCAAGAAGCTGCAGCAGTTTACTGTAAGTAACAATTGCATTGGAAAATACTTTTTCAACATAACGGATATCTGCATTTTACACTTTGTTGAGGTGATGCTGTAGAAATAAAACAGAACATGGAAATCTCTTTGAACTTGCATAATAATATTTTTTTGTTGTTGTTGCTAATATTTGGAATATGAATTTAAAAAAAAATTAGGTCCCTAAACTCGTTTTCTCACGAAAGTCATGGTTTGGTTTTCAGCAGTACAATTTGAAAGTACAGATCATTTATCGCAACAAAAAAAAGATTGAATAATTGTTGATAAATGGACATAGACAGATGTGTTCTTATAGAGAATGATATAAATGTCATGTGATTATTTGATCAGACAAACTCTATTCATTTAATTACCAAAAATGCCAAGTTCTTAACATGGCATACAGAGTTCTAGGGAAGTCAAAGAGCCTATTCAAGATACATTTCTTGAAGTAAAGAGTCTGGAAAATCTGAACATGAAAGTGTAAATAGATATGTGATACAAGACATTGCTCTTGAACAAAGAAAGAAAATATTAATTTATTTTGTTGTGGAAAAAACATGCTTATTCCAAGAGAGGATTGATACAAAATTTAATTCCATTTTTTATAAAGAATAATTATTGCAAAATTTAATGTTAGTAATTTTACTTTCAAGCATTTTTCTTATGTACTAAACAAAGTGCAATTCATGTTAAACTTGTGAAATCTTTCAATTTAAAAACATGCACAGAAATGTTCACAAAGTGTGCAAAACTGCAGAATTGCCTCAAAAAGCTTTGCTCTCATTTTGATGCAACAAACATTTTACAGCACATTTTCTTATAAAAATACTGATTTCAACCTGTTCCCGAAGTTCCCGTTAATTTCGTGACATCTTGGCTGCGTCAATTTTCAGATTATTTAGGGACTTAGGAAGATTTTTGCATTACAATGTGTTTTTGTGTTGCATATTATCTGTCATAATTGATATGGTTATACTCATCGGTAGCCTTACAAGTTTTAAGAGGTACAACAGATGTTTCTGAAGATATTGCTGAAATGAGAGTAAGTATTTGATATTATATAGAGTGCAATCACTATAATAATATGTGTGCTACAGTTGTCACTATTTAGTAGTAAATAGCACTAAGTAAACAAAAGAAAACAGTAGAATTAGCATAGAATAAAACATTCCATTTTAGCACTTCTGGAAGTCGTTTCTAACTCCTGCAATTGTGAATTGTTCAAAATCCTACATGTAAATTTTTTTGATTTCTAATTAAAATATGTTGTAGAATTAATTGTTACAAGTGTATTTTTGAAATAAAACCTAGGGGGCACCGAACTCATGACGGAGTTATTTTCGTTAAAATATCATGCAACTTTAGGCTTTTTACCTTGGGTTACCTGTGTAAATATACCACAGGAAGCCCTAATGGTAAATTATCCAGTATAATTGCGTGCAGCAGCCGTTCAGTGAGCGAACTCAGGGAAAAAGCGATTCAATTTTTACTTTCCTCCAAACAGAGTGGTTGGAACATCTTTTGCATCATCTGGTGTTGTTCCTAAGTTGATGAGTAATGGCTTTTTTGGTTATATTTTCTTCTTGCACTAGCACGCGTGAGGAAAATTACCGCCATTTTGAATGTCATAGTTTGACAATTTGTGTCGCAGTTAGCATGCGCAGAAGACGTGTGCAGTGCAAAATTGTGGAATTACCTTAAAATATGTTTCCCACATACAAAAAAAATCTTCAAAAAATTTTTTTGTTTCTCCTCTGTAACAGCTACTGTGAAATGACCCATTAACTAGTGTGTATGTGTGTATCATTGATAGACTGAACAAGAAACTGCCATTCTGGAGCAAGATGTTCCTCTCATAAAAATACTAACAAGAAGTGATCTACACATGCCATTATTAGTGGCTATAGTGTTACAATTCTCACAGCAACTCAGTGGGATCAATGCTGTAAGTATCCATCACCATTGTCATCATCAATGTTTTCATCATTGTTGTTAATAACATACTACAAGTAATTACAAGAATGATAGAGTAGCCTTCTAAAAAAAACAGTATTTTAACATATATTCACAACTTTTGTAAGTTAAGTATAAATACAGTCATCTACATTTATTTTGGGCAAAAATCCATGTAATCTTTGTGATACATGATACTGAATGTCCCTCCCCTCCCTCAGTCAAACATTAGCCATTCATTTGATCAATTTGAGTTACAAGTGACGGAAGTCCAAAATTGATAACAAATTGAATGACTATCTCCAATCATTCCTTTACACATTTGAATGCTTGTATGGTCTTGCATACAATTCAAAATTACATTCAATATAGGAATTTGTAATTTATTGGGAAATACTTTGTAGAAAGGGTTTACAGTCAACTCATCAAGTATGTACATACTTGCCAAAGCAAATATGTTGTCTATTACAAACTCATCTACACTTTTGTTAGATGTAAAACGTCTTTTACTATATTTTCAATATGCAGAAATTATAGGCCACCAGCAAGTATTATTATAAGTTTATATTAAAAAAATGATCTTAGAAATTATGGGATAGTCTCAAATATATTCTATCATTCTTCCCTACATCACGGCCTTATGGAAAAAAAGTATTTTTGAGGCTATCCCATAATTTTTTGGTGAAAATTCCAAAAAAAATCATCCGAACATGCACTTACGCCGGTTTAGCTTTAAACCCTTCAATTAACCTAATAAAATAGTCTCATCCTACATCACGCAACTTAATTTGTCAAGAGATCTCAAGTGATCTCCCTAGATGAGTTCGTTAACGAACTCTTGGAGAGAACTTTGAGAATATATATGTTTAAATAATAAAAAAAAAAAAATTTGTCAAGAAGTCTCGGCCCTCCAGTAGCCTGAGGTCCATTTAACTGACAACATCTTGTAATCATTCCCAAATCATTTGAGTTTGGTGCTACTTACCTCTTGACCTCTCTCCCAATTTAATTACATGCATGTGCATTGTGTTTAAATCCCTGAATGACTAAGTGCTGTATGTATTTTTTAGGTATTCTATTACTCTACATCAACATTTGAAAAAGCTCATGTAGCTGGCAGTCAGTATGGTACAGTAGGTGTGGGCGTGGTCAGTATCATTATGACTGCTATTACGGTGAGTGTGGTTGACAAACAATGATTGTGTTTTTAAAATAGCCCAGCTGCTTGAGATGTTTGCCTTCTTGAGGGCTATTAAAACAATCTTGTGTGTGACTTTGCTGTATCCATAAACGCACCATCATTTGACATCATTTGAATTTTTGTGGGGGTCTGGTACCACTCGCACCTGCTGCATATATCCCAAGGTTGTGTTGTCCAATTTGTTTTTACATCACCCTATCCTGGTGGTGCTACTCTAGGTTAAATTTCAAATGTTGACTTTTCTGAGTATTGAAATGATATAATTTTCATTTAGTATCCTTGTGTTTATAGGTGGTATTAGTTGACAAGTTTGGGAGAAGACCATTGATGTTGGTGGGACTTGGGGGAATGATTGTCTTATATGCTGTTATGACAATTGCTTTCAGATATGAGGTATATCATGAAATACTATTTTCTATCATTTCATAGAGTCCTAACAATACAGCACACTTGTAATACAGATTAATTGTGAACAAAATATGCTAGTAGCAGTGAACTTAAACCACAACAATCTTACTGAAATCAACTCAATTTTTATATAAATTATGTACACAAACCCCTCATTTCCATAATCATATGAACACTAGTAACCAGTCCTCTCATCCACTATGACATCATTTACATTTATTTACCAACTCTCTTCGCTCTTTGTCCTTTGCAAGAGAAATACATTTTCTTGTGGTGAGTATTTGTTGCTCTGAATATTGGTTTGTTGTTATTGGGTGTTAACTCTGGCCAGTACTCTTTGCATTATTACATCTGCTCAGCCATTTATTTTGCTTTTTAATACTGATCATGAGCAGTTCGCATTAACTGCTGGTTCAAGCTGCTGATAATATTATTTTGTTCATGTCCAGTCATATAGGGCCATGGGGTACCTAGCCATTGCTGCTACTCTTATTCTTGTGTGCTTTTTCCAGCTTGGTCCTGGTAAGTGATAGCTCTCTCAATGTTTTGGGAGTATTTGGTATAGAATACTTCTAATTGTAAAAAAAAGCCAAAACGTTTTCTTGTGACCCTGAAAATAAACTTTTTTTGTCCAAAAGCTTTGGTATTTTCTTAAATTAATTGTATTTAATACCATTTGCGACTTAAATGCTTATAAGAAACAGTTTATATTATATACTCTTTTTTAAACAATATCTTACAACACTCGAGTACATAAATAATTGTTTTCCAAAAGTTGACCAACTTTCCCCATAAAACTATAATGGTCCACTGGAGGGAGTGACTGCATGACTGATCCTCACAACGTGAAGCACATTACATGGCAATAAAATATCCGACATGCCATTGTGATAGCAACATTGAGTCAATTTGATAAAGGTTTGATTTTGAGAGTGGCATATACCTTTTCTGAGTTTGAAAGTAAAGATGCATTGTGGTCTAGCTTCGGTACAAACAACACCATATGAGGCACAATGAACAAAAGATATTTGTACTGAAGCTAGACCATAATGCACCATGTTTGCTATTTCAGAAAATGTCCATGAGTGAGAGCACCCGTGTTCGTTTCTGGATTGGGTCATATCTAAACTAAGTTTGTTTAATGTGTTGTTCTCTCTCATGCCTCAATGGTTTTTTTCTGGGTCCTCTGGTTTTCCTCCACAAATAATCAACACTCAGTCAGTCGAGAATGTAAATAGGAATGCAGTGAGAAGTGAGTTTGGACAGGGGGTACATTAATGTGGGACCTAGTCCTGTTTGTATCTCCTGGGTTTTGCTTTTAAATTAAACTAAATTAATATAAATTAGATGAAATTTGATGAAAATAGTTTATTAATATAGGGCTTTGTAAAGTTATCAGATTGTGTTTAATGAATATGATGCTTTTCATTATAAATCAGGACCTATCCCATGGTTCATTACTGCAGAGCTATTCACTCAAGGACCACGACCTAAAGCCTGTGCCATAGCTGCAACAGCTAACTGGTTTGCTAACTTTCTTGTTGGAGTTGGTTTCCCTACCCTCCAGGTAAATTGTGTCTGTCTGAGGTCTAAATTACATTGTCTCTGACAACTTATAATAGCTAGATTTGACTGATCAAAAAGATGAAGAAGATATAATTGTGAATGAGACAGGAGAATTACAAAATTCAAACATGAACTAGAATTGGGTACTTCATGACAAGGATCTCAACAAATGCTCCCTGTTAGTAGATCACCCCTGTGCAGTCCTTGTGTGGGAGTACACCCCCTCTCAGTTATGCAGGATACTTTAATTGTTTTCCATGCTTACTTATTAAACACAAATGGCATGAAGAAGATGGAGGGGAAATATTGTCCAACTTATTGCAGTGAGCATGCACAAAACATGACAGTAAGTAAGCTCATGTTACACCGTAGGACAAAATTGAGATTTTTTAAAATTATTTTGTAAATGCGCATATGTTTATTTCATGTTTAATCTTCATTCCTTTTCTATGGGCAAATTAACTATTTTAACTATGTTAGTGTGTTACATTGTACCTTAAACATCACATGATTTTCTTGTTTCCAGGAAAAATTGTACCCATACACATTTGTTGTGTTTATTGTTTTGAATGTTGGCTTCTGGTTGTTTGTGTTCTTCTTGGTACCAGAGACTAAAGGAAGATCAGTGGAAGAGATATCACAACAGTTCAAGTCCAGAGGGAATAGACATTACACATACTCTCCTATTGGATCCCAAGAATATGCCACAAATTAAATTAACTATCAGAGTAGAAAAAAAAATAGAATGAAATAGCAAAAACAAAACAATTTGACAATATTTGTTCACAATATTTGATAAGGAAGGCCATTACATATGATTTTGAAATCAGTGCTAGAAAAAAATACCAAATGGATATATGAATTTATTATCCAACTTGCAAGAAAAAATGTGTTAGTAAGACCGGATTGAGTAAAAATATAGCAATAGTTTTTGCTGTCTATACCAGTTTGACGGGTTACAGCATCTAAAATGCATTTTTTGACTCTTTTTTTTTTCATTTTTACAAGATAGTTGGATGATAAATAACTTATTATACAGTTTAATGTGGAATATGGCAGGATAATTTATTCATCAACTTGCATTTTGACTCACGTAAAGGCTTGTCAAAATACAGTGTGACGTTTAAAAATATCCCAGCCATATTAAAGATATAATGAGTGAATCAGTGAATACTAATTAATTTAATTTTAATACCTAGTATAACTTGTTAGTTCATAACAATATGCTTTTAGAATGTTAGATTTCTTGTGAGGACTAGTAATTCTTTTTATACAAATTTGATATTCAATGTGCTCACCTTTAATTTGTTGTCAGACACAGAAAATTATATATAAGCGCAGCTATGACACTCAAAAGATATAAATTTGACCATAAGCACAATATACACTTTATTGTACATGTGTAATACTAGACATTTTTGCAAAACTTGGCAACATTTATTACTGGGAAAAAAGTAATCCACTTTTTAGAAAAATCACAGAATTCAACAGTATACATGTAAATATAATTCACCAAAATATATACAGTTAATATAGAGTGCTTACACTATGTCCATGAAATAAAAAAGTAATTAGTAACTAACTTATAGTCTCTATTTAGGGACTATTTAGGTGCTATCATTCAACCAGAACAGTCAAAAGGAAAGGCAAATACAAAGGAAACAATAGCGTATTACAACTTACTTGTCTAAAAAAGTCACTAAATATGAACTAATATGTAGCAACTATTTAGATTTTATTTCATGGACATATTGCAAGCACTCTAATATATAATTAGATTGATAAATATTAATTAAAAACAAATGATAATATATTAAACAATTCCATTTATTTCTTGAATCCATTCTCATCATAACTGGCTGAATTGTCATCATCATCACCATTACTGCTGGAAGAATCAACACCATTATCATCACTGCCACATGTTTTTGATAAAAAGTCCTCAAAAGTATTGATTATGAGAAGCTAGAAAACCTACAATATTGGACTCAAATTCGAACAAATTTGAGAACCACAGGAAACCAATCAACAAATCACTTAAAAATTTGTATCCACTGAGAATGCAAGACATTATCAGTCACATAAACTTGTGCAAAAAAATATAACAGGTCCTACTGTACTAGAATTGTTTTACAATGATTCAAGAATATTTCTTGTTTTCACAAATTTCAACTTCCACTAGATGTAGATTTCACAACCCAAAGTACTGTGGGCTTCCAATAATGATAACAAATAAGCAGCAATTTTATTCAAATCACTGCTGTTTCCTAAAGTTGAATATCTTTGATTCGGATTGAAGACTTTTTCAGTCTTGTAATGAACATCCAGAATCAAAGCCCCCTTACCCACACCCCCCCCCCCCCCCACACACACACACACACACACACCCACTCCGTCATTTTCACTGAGACTGAATTTTTCAAGTGATTTCAGGCTTAAAAAGGTAATGAAATTATAATGGACTACACTTTATAATTGGAAGAATTAATTCATTTCATTATTTATATTTTAAGGTAATTCCGTAGTTTTGCACTGCGCACAGTTTTTCGCATGTTTCAAGATTTTTTGGCTTCAGGACTTTTATCGTGTAATATAGTCAAATTATGTTTGTAAAGTACTTTAAATAAAGAATTCGAAGAATTGCGAAATTTTTGAGCGAGAATACGCGATAATTTTGAAACTCGACCCAGCCCTCTCTCGGAAAACCTGTTTTTTGACAATAAAATGACGATATTTTTCACAATATTTCGCAAACTAGCCCGGTGACCTATGTTTTTTTATTTGATAAAATTATTTGTTATAAGATGACATTTAATTATCAAAAATTGAGCATAGGTCATCGGGCTAACTTTTGAGAAATTTCCAAAATACTTTCCACTTAGGACTTTTTCGAATGAATTAGCAGCTCGTGCGGGGAAGGTTCAAATCACCGCCCCCGGGGCTGTGGACCACTAGTGTGGACCTGGTATGGACCATCTTGTAATTCATGGACCCCCTTTTGCACTACCAATTTTTTCTTTTTTTTTTTTTTTTACTTCATTTATTTTATTTTTTTCGTCTTGATTTTGGGGGATACAAATATAAAAAACATTTTTTTTTTTTTCAGAAAAAAAGTTATTTACAACAAGAGGATTTTTTATCTAAAGAAGAAGAAGAAAAGAAAGAAATAGACTGAAAATGTTTTATTAGTGATTTCTATGGAGCTCGAACTCGCGAACCTTCGATTAATAAGCCACAGGGAATTGGCCTTGTCCGCCCGTGATTAAAAGTAGTATCCCAGAAAAAGCTTGGGCTTCCTGTGGTGGCCGTGATGAATTATAATTTGGTTCCCGCAGTTCTTTCAATATGGTGCCCTTTGTATATTTTAGTATTTTCCTATTTGTGCACTATACCTGTGCTAAAACGACATATAATGAAATGGTAAAACTTAGAGGTGGAAAGTTTAGAATGGGAACAGACAGTAAAGATGCTAAAGATGGCGAAGGCCCTTCGAAACTCGTACAAGTTAAACCATTTTTGATCGACAAATTTCCAGTCACAAATGAACATTTTAGAACATTCGTCCGCGAGAAGAAGTATAAAACAGACGCTGAAAAGTTCGGCTGGAGTTTTGCCTTCTTTTCATCAGTTCCAAAGAAAACTTTAGAGAAAATTAAACAATCTGTTCAGGTATGTGGGCCAACAGAATTCTTTTCACTTCTAAATGTTGACTCGATGGTCCAAGCACAATTATACCAGAGGAAGCCGTAATTATTTGAAATGACAAACATAAATAAAATTTGTTGCAGGGCGCACCATGGTGGATTCCTGTTAACAGAGCATACTGGAGACAGGTATGTAATTTTATTGTAGATAATTGTTTTCTGAGCTAGCGTAATTTTTCTATTATAATTGTTATATTTTCCATTTATCTTTAATTTGAACTTCTTTTGAACTTTTCAATGCTTTCGCCCTTACTTTCATTCCCATCTTTCCATTTCCATCTGTCCCTTCATTTGTTTCATTTGTTTTATTAATTTATTAATTTATTTTTGTAATTACATTAGTATTAATTTATTCTCATTTATTGGATTTAAGTCTACTTTAACTAAGTGATTTATACATTATGAAAAGAGATATTCGTCCTGAAACCAGTAACCCCCCAAAAAGGGCCAGATATGATGGATTGGGATGTAGCACTTCGCAGAATAATGGTTTGGGGACATTTTTCAATGCTGATTTATTTTTTACATTTTGGAAATTTGTCACCAGTAAATTAGATTATTGAGAGTAACAGCCTGCTTTATGGTATTGCTATTTAAATGTTCATCTTAGTAAGTTGCAGCGAGTCCAAAACAGTGCTGCCAGGCTTATTGTAAGTCTTCCTAGGTATACTAGTACACCTGTTTATTTCAATTTGCATTGGCTTCCCGTAAGATTTCGTGTACATTTTAAAGTTTTATTGTTAACTTTAAAACGCCTTTATGGCCTAGCACCTAAGTATTTATCAGATCTGATTAGTGTTATTACATCAACTAGGTACAATCTTCGTCATCATAAGGGTATTTTGCAGAGTCCAGCAAGTGCTAAATGTAAAATAATTTTAGGAGACAGGGCATTCCAATCAGCTGCCGTAAAATTATGGAACAAACTACCTATAGAATGATATAAGAGAAGAAACATCACTACCTAGATTCAAAACGTTGCTTAAAACTCACCTATTTAAATTAGCTTTTAATGATTAGAAACACATTTCTTTAAAAAAGGTTATCATTGATAGATAAATTAAAAACACTATTATTTCATTTACTATTAATTATATTTATTCCTATGTATGTTCATATACATGTTACCACGTTTTTATTAGATAATGTCAGCATATTTTAATTTGTATATATACTTATTCTAACAATATTTTAGTTTTTAATTTATTTTATTTCCTTCCATTTTTGTTTTTATATTATTTGTAATTAGATGGTGCATATGAGCATATACACATGGAATATGCACCTTATAAGTATTAAATTATTATTATTATTATTTGGTCAGTAAATTGCAAAAACAAATATCAGAACTGAAAGCCACACAATGAGTGATATTTCAAGAAATTTGATTGGCTGGACACCATCAATCATCCATCCAGCAAACTTATGCTTATTTCTTCTAAACTTTGCCAGTTATATAATTCATTTGCTAATACCATGGTCACCTCGGATTCGTTTGTCTTTGGTGGGATTTACAATCCCGAATTTCCCCTATGCATTGACATGAGGGAAAAATTAGAGGACAAAGAAATCCTTTGTCTTTAACTAAATCTTCCTCTATATAATATATGCAAGAGGAAAATTTAATGAAAGACAAAATAATTTAATTTTCTTGTAATATATTCCCTCGTGTCTATTTATGACAAGGAAATTTAGAAGACTGCCTTGTCTTCCTTACAGGTACTACCCAAAGTCCTTGTTGCTCACTAGAGCAAAATGCGTTCTCTGTTCTTGTGCATTGTGTTTCGCAAATATGCACATGTTCGATCACAAAATAAATTGAAAATGAGAAGATTTTTTCTCTTTCTTTCTTTTCTCTGTCTTTTTTATTTTTTTGCAAATCAGTTTGAATGATTTCGTTGTTCACACTTCTGTGACTTATTTCCTCGGTAATACCATGCCACTCGGGAAATTAGAGAAATTAGAGAATAAATTTACCCAACTGCCTCAGGAAAATTTGTTAAAGTCAGCAAATGTTCCCTCACCATTCAGGGAAGTTTAATCACTAATTTCCCTTGTGCCATGGTATTAAAATATATAATTATTGGGAAGTGGATTCACCAAAAATTGAAACAAATTTTTTACAGATTGACCTGTTTTGACCAGACTCATGTTCTTAGAAATGGAATTGGTTCAATTTTTTTTGGTATTCTTGCATATTATTAATAACCAGTACTTGCATGATATTGTGGAAGTCATCCCTATATACCGTGCTAGGCACCATGGTGTCTCTCTCTGTAGTCTGCCAATGATAATTGTACATTTACCTTTTCATTATACAATAGTTGTTATTGTTTGTAATGAATGTATTAAGGGATGTACCATTAGATATTTGATGGGGGTGGGGGTGGTGACAAATTCCAAAAAAAAATAGAGCAATGCCTTAAACAAAGAAAACAAATCATGCACAGCAGATGTGCCCCCCAAAAAATGTTGTGCTAGGAGGAAAAAAAATTGTGCACAATCATCATAAGATTGCGAAGAAAAAAATTCCTGCAACCCCCTCCCCCCCCCCCCCCCCCAATATCTAATAGTCCATCCCTAATTGAATATCTTTTGTTCTTGTTCATGCAATAATTGCAACATAGCCTCAAGGACCAGGTACTTCAATAAAGGATAAACTCAATCATCCAGCTGTACATATTAGCTATACAGATGCTACCGAATACTGCAAGTGGGCAGGGAAGCGATTACCTACTGAAAAAGAATGGGAGTTTGCTGCTAGGGGAGGACTAAAAGGTAAATTGAGCGGGAGGGTATTAAACATTGTGGCCACTTTTTGGGGGCCATTAAAAATGTTATGTTCTATTGAGGGGGGGGGGGGGGCATGAAAAAATAGTGTCAATTCCCTCATAAAATCCTTAAAATCATAGGAATTCAGGGGAAACATGCCGCCAGATCTCCCTAAAGAAATATCACCCCTGGGTAATTGACAAATTTATATCTATGTACCCCCCAAAACACAACTTATTTATTACACAAAAGCTAAAAATTGCAATTTTGAACATACTAGATTAAGTTTGGGAAAACATCCATGTGAACCCCACAATAAAAGTAAAGTAATGGTCAACTCTTGGTGACTAATATTGTAAAGGTTATAGTCTTTTAAGCCTGTGTTTTCTGTCTTGTTCTTGAAGTGTTGGAAAATTGTACTTTGAAGCTATTTGATTTACATTTAATATATTCTTTTGGAGCATTAAAATCAAAAGGAGTAACTGAAAATAAGACATCAGGTCAGGTTATCTTGAATTAAATATATATGGGGGGTCATTAGAAAAAATGGGGGTTCATCCAAAAAGTAATTACAGAGATTTAAGGGGGGTTTTCAACCCTAATGGTGAAAAAACCATCAGCCCTCCTCCCTCCTCCCACCTGATAAAAACTGAACGGTCCCTTAAAAGGAGAAGATACTGCGGCTGCTATTGGCTATTGTGTACCAATGTGTTGCAGATTTAAAGCACATTGGCAATTATTGAAATGAATTCTTAAAGTGTATTACATACTGAATGGTCAGTCTATTTGCATTCACATGTCTAGTGATTGTAATCATAAGAGTTTCCAGTAGCTCAGTCAGAGCAATTCGCAAGGCTGGGACCCATCCTGGTGCTCAGATTTTTTCTCTCGATCACATAATTGAGAATATCACTTTCAACAAGGTTAAAAGTTGATTGACATACAATAAAAATTCTTTAAGCTATATAGCCTTTGTTTCGTGGTCACACATCATTCAAGAAACGGGTCAATCAGCACTTACTAACAACTGGAAAATTCTTAGAAATACATTATATTAAATAGGATAGGGTTTGTTTTCAAGTGTCAAGCAGCTAGCACATTGAGAAATGCATGACAGCTTGAACTTCTCAATTTTCTTTTTTCAGAGAATGTTTATCCATGGGCAAATACATTTGAAGAAAAAAGGATGAATATATGGCATGTGAGTAAATGAATAAGGCAGTCCATTTAAAGCCAGTAAGCAAACATGATTTAAATAATATATAAATCTATTTCAAAATACCCGTTAAGCGATAAGAGATGGCTGTGCTTGAATCCAAATGATTTTCTATTTTCCGTCTATTCTCCACTATGAAATGGAAGCTCTATCTCTATCTCTCTATCTTCAAGACGCATCGGGACGACTGAAATTCTTTTCATCTGTAATTCCATAGCAAAATAGCTTGACAGTGCATAAAACTGTTTGAAAAACAGCTTAAAACTATCAAAAACACTACAATAATGGTTGGAGTATTAAGCTTCTCCAAACTGAGTTTATGTTTTTCAATCTCACACATTCAACCAATTGTTAAATAGAGTCAATCTTTAATAGTATAAATTAATGGAGTTCTTTTTCTTCAAAAAAGTGTTGTTCGTACCAATAGCTATATGCAGAATATTGTAGCAATAGAATGTACACAAACATAGATACCTCTAAAATATACAAAAATAACGTTACAAATGCCATCCTCAGTGAGAATGAGTTTGGTATAATTTTGAAACTATATATATGTATATATAATATAAAAATTAGGTAAACCTAATAGCGGAGCTCCGATTTAACGAAATAAATTGTCCATTCAATCATTCATTCATTCACTACCAATTATCAAAATTGTTGATCAATCAATTAATGACAAGTGACTATAGCAAACAAATAAATGAATGAATAAATTTAAAAAAATCATGAAAAGAAAATAACATAGCAAAAAAAATAAATGAGAAGTGAGGGATAATTGTTTTTATTTTTTGGCCATTTAATTTTCTTTTAATTTTATGATCAAATAATCATATAATCAATTGATATATTCAAGTCTTTATGCATGCGACAACATTTTATTGTACTCAAGAAATATACACAAAAATGCGAAAATATCCGTCTGTATTTTGTTAGCAACAGTCAACAGGCTTCCATTATGTTGTTATGCATGGTAAAAAATATCACTTGTAAATCAAGATTGATTATGCAATGAATGGTAATCTAGCTATCTAATGAGGCTGTGCATTTTTAATTATCACATGTGAATACTGCGTAACTCGTTTAAAAAAATAGCTAGCACGTATGAACTTTTATTTCAGTATGACCTTATGAAATTTCAACTTGCAGATGAGTACAATGACGAATACAAGCGTTTTATTGCAGATACAGATACAGATATTTTATTTAGCATCAGAATTACATACAAAATAAAGATTTGATACATTACAAATTAGACTTATTCTATTGATGCAGGCTATCTACAATAACCTAAAAGGCTAGCCAAGGTAGATAGCTGAATATAAGAGATTTTAGTTGCTATATTACAGTGAAACTATGCTAAATAAAATATACAAGAAAAATAACAGAAAAAGTGACATTACATTAATTTATCACACAAAAAAATATATATAGATTGGGGAAAAAATGCACTATTTGCAATTGATTTACAGAAATTTTGTTAGAGAGCTGCGTGCGAAACAAGCATGAATTACCCTGAAGAATAGAGGCCAAGAAAGTGGTCTTTCAATTTTTGTTTAAAGTTTTCTCTAGATAAACATTTTAACTTTTCATCTAGATTATTCCATAATCTAGATCCTGAAAATTTAATATTAAATTTGCCGTAGTTGGTTGTAGGTGCTGGTAAAGTATATGAAGATCGTGAAGCAAATCTAGTATTGTAATAATGTCTCTGATTTACTGGACTAAAAAAGGAGTCGAATGATTTTGGCAATTTTTTCAAAAAAAAGTCATGCATAAAAAGGGCAGTTTGAAATTCTACAAGTTCCTTTATTTTTAATATTTTCAATTTAATAAAAATTAGGTTTGTGTGAGCTTTGAATTCTGCAAAAGTCATAAGCCGCACACACTTTTTTTGTAGAATGAGCAATGGATCGATAGTGCTTTGATAAGTGTTTCCCCATGCTACAACACTTTTTTTGCAATTCAATTACAAATAGAATAATTACATGAAATCAAATAAAAAAAAACACATAAAGATCTCAGCGATGGAGAAATCTTTTGCAAAAAGAAGTAAATAGTTTTCAGGAATTATTGCAAACTGCTTTCATGTGGATGATTAAAAAAGAAATTATAACAAATATAAACATACCGGCGCCATGTTTCTTGTCATGTACTGCCACTTTTCCACTGAAATGTTCGTCCTCAGTTCTGATTACAACAAGCTTGCTCATGTTTTTTCAGTATTTTAAAAGTGAAAAAAAAACATTTTCACCGCCTCTAAAAAGTTTACACAGTTCAACAGAGCGGCCGGCGTAGTATGGCTAGCTCGTGTTGCTCGATCACACATTGTGTTTTAACACAAAAATTTAAAATTTAAAAATTTAAAAATTAAAAATTTGAATTTCCATCCACTCCCTGAACTGGCAGTTCTACTTTGTTGACAAACATCGTGTATGGAAAGTTATTCTGCGTTGTGAATAGTTGATATAACTGCATTGATCCTAAAGATCTCCGTGTTCTGAATTGACCGTAAAAATTGATGAATGAACAGAATGAAAATATCTTCGTGAGTCGTGTTCGTCTTGCTTGTCACCTCTTTTGAATTGCTACAAATGCATTCCACCAGCAGGGAAACGAGCTTCAATTAGAGCGAAACAAAAATAAATGCAGAGAGAGAGAGAGAACAAAGACCTTCACAATTTTAAATTTGCCAATATTATTTCTTCAAAAACAATGTACAGTTAGGAAGTAAGCTCAATAGTAAGCTCCTGAGTAATAATCCTATAGAAAATTTGCGAGAAAAAAGAAGAAAAAAAATCTAAAAAATTACCAGCGTTTTCCGCGAATTCCACACAATTTACATATAAAGTTAATGACTATCGCTACAAAACTTTCAAGCATTAAGATCCACTCTAGATTTTTAGGATTTCCGACGAAGAAAAAATAGATTAAGAAATATTTTTATCTTGCTCGAACCGCAGACGCTTGCAAACTCGAAGTCTTATGTTTTGTGTTCTAGCGATTTAAAAATCCTCGCAAGTGACTCTGCCATATCTCACGAGTGAACACAGCGAACGATTTAGACATTTTCAACACGTGAAGATAATTTTCAATTCAATTTTTTTCACACTATTTACAGTAATTTACAATATTTATAATTATATTTAATACATTCAGATTGAATTACATGAGTGAACGGCAACCAAAGGAGCAATCTTCATTTAAGTGTCAAAGGAAAAACTAAACGAAGAAAAGCAAACATTCTGTTTATTATATAACTATCCATAAAATCAACTTTGTAAGACTTTGAAGCATAGTCAAGGTGTAACTATAGTAAGGATATCTTCACATGTGAAAATAACATGTTATTTTTCGCATGTGAAAATGTCCGTTTTTCGAAAAGAAGAAATATTGGTATTTCATGGATTATTAAACGATAAATATCAATAAGCTAGAGTGCATGCCATATAAGCGTGAAACAATTCCTAACTATTTAGCGCTTAATAGTATTTAGTTATCAACTACATAGAGTGCAAACAATAAATCTGTGAAACACTAATTACTAAATAGTACAAAATAGTGCTAATTGAACAAAAGAAAACAATAGAATTTGCATAAAATAGCACTATTTAGTATTACTAAAGTTTCACGGATTTATTGTTTGCACTCTAGTTAGAGTGCATGCACTAAAAGTGTGCAACAGTTATCACTATTTAGTAGTAAATAGCACTAATTAAACAAAGAAAACAATAGAATTAGCATAAAATAGCACTATTTAGTGGTATTTATGTTGCACACTTTTAGTGCGTGCACTCTATCAACTAACTAACAATGCGCCAAGGCAGAACCTTAGAGCACACAGAAATTCAAAGACACGTTATAAGGAATGTTGCACGTTTTGTTTTATTGCACATCTTTTGTTTATTAAACACACGTCAGTTTTGCTATACTGATTATAAAATTCAGCCTTCCGGCTGCGATAATTTTAATAAACTATCTATTTGACAAATAACTTAGGTTCGCCTATATTACTTCGAATTTATGGGTGGAGAAAATCACTTTAACTCCTAATTTGCCAAGATTTTCGATAAAAGTTTCTCACAGCCTGAACTGGTATTCTGATAAACGCATCTAATATTGCCAAATTCATGTTTTCTTCTAAAGCACCCGGTGTTTGTCGTGCCATTGCTTAAGCCATTCCGAAAGCCATTTCTATCGGGTTAAGGTCATAACTGTACGGAGGTAGTTTGACCAGTTTAATGTTTTTGATAGATAGAATTCTGGAAATGTCAGCGACGTTGTGGATGCTTGCATTATCTATCAAAAGGAAAGTGTTCAAAGGTAGTAATGGAAGTATCTGAAATTGAAGGACGTTATTAAATATGACAGTATCGTAGTTCCTGGCGTCCGTATAGCTTGAATAAAGCCCTGGTCATACCCGCAAAGTCCAACAAGGGAAAATT
Organism: Diadumene lineata; assembly: GCA_918843875.1. Taxonomy (NCBI): domain Eukaryota; kingdom Metazoa; phylum Cnidaria; class Anthozoa; order Actiniaria; family Diadumenidae; genus Diadumene; species Diadumene lineata. The sequence continues at coordinate 5,909,805 of OU974081.1, read as the reverse complement.
TGGGTTGAGTCGGAGTATTGTTTCTGTATGAAGCTAAGCCATAGCCACAATTTTCTCTGCCGTACTGCATTATGTCAGTTTCGCTCGTAAAAGCGGTTTCGTCAAGGAAAAAACAATAGACTTGGATTAACTGTTGACCTCCATTGTATATAATTCTGCCGAAGCTGAAGCACATGTGGGGAAAAGCGTTGTCTAGCAACGTGAACACATCGTTTTCTGGTGATGTGAAGTCTTTACAACAGTCTTCGAACACATGAAACCTTTGGAACAACATTCATGGGCAGGCCAAAATCGTCCATAAGTATCTGAATGGATTCTCTAATGTATAATGTTGGATACATCACGAACAGGGCCTCTAAATATACTTCCATCCAGTGCGGTATGCTTCTTGGTCTTCCATTTTCACTTGTCATAGAGTTTAAATGCGTATGTTGTTGAAACTGAGTTAACAACTTTGATGCTGCTATTGAGCGTAAAGAAATATAAGTTAGAATGATAGTGATTCTCTTTTGAAGAGGGTATGAACTTCCGGATTTGTAGACTCCTCCTTTTTGGTTTATAGACCACCCCATTTCAGTGTGTCTCTGGATAGATATTCAAAGCCAGTAATGAAAAGTAGAATTCTAACTATTAGCGTGTTTGCATTGCAATTAATGATGTATCGAGGTGAGAAAAGTTATCAATAATCAGATGATCATAAATAATAGCGCGCTAATTTTCAGGATTGGACAAAACCATTAAACACAAAAGAAACACTGTCTTGTAAACAGCATTTTGTAGATTTTACTTAAGAAATGTGTAACCCTTAGCTAGACACATCAATATAGTGAAAATTAAAGAATTTCTACGCGGGGAAGTTTTTTTGCCGCAGAACAATAGAAACCTCACTAGTTTTTACGCGAATTGTTACTTAAGCGCTAATTAGTTAGGACTTGTTTCACGCTTATATGGCATGCACTCTATAAGCCACAACTCACCTTTGATTGTTATATTACAGGGAAATTTCCCTCATGAGAACACTAATGATGATGGGTACCATTGGATCTCACCAGTTGATGCCTTTCCTCCTCAAAATGATTATGGTAAGGTCAACCTCATCAAAATGAATTCAGGAAGGGACTGGGGACGAATTTAGAAATATTTATTTAATCAAAAACTAAATCTCACCAAATGAAAGATCGCATTACAATCACAAAGTTTACCAAGATTCAAGATAATTTAGTTAATGCCATTGATTACATAAATACGAGAAAATATATTACATTTCCAGTCTTTTGGGCATAAGTTAATTGAAACAGATAACTGACAAACACAGCTGACATGTTATTAAAATTTACAATTACAAGTTTCAGGAAGTGTAAACAAATATTGCATTTTGTAGGTATAAAGAAATCTTCAAATTTAGCGAGAATTTATGGTTTGGGACAACTAGAGGTCACGCAGAGTGCAAACCAGTCGGCCGATTGTAACGTTAGCCATTTGATAAGACCTGTAATAAAACACCACTATTTACTTAACTAGTGTAACGTCACCCCATACGTTACGTGACCTCTAGTTGTTGAAGCGGCATCATCCCGTGAGCCGGGCTCCCTGTGTCATAATTCAGCAATTCAATTGCTTTCTATAAACAACTGCAAACCGACTTGTGATCTCGTTTCGCCGGCTCGAATTTGTTCTTGTTTGCTACCAGATTGTAAATGTATATAGGTCATAGATTTCGTTTCAGAAACATTTCCACTATACAGGGAAACAGCATTTAACATCTGGAGGGTAGAAGAATCTGTCAAATAGAATAAGAAATTAAGATAAATTGAGTGAAAAATAAAATCCTGAAAAGGTGTTTTGCAAATCAGTTTCACTACGCTCGCCGAGTTTTTGATGAAATAAATTTAAAACTAATAGGGCCGGCGGAACGGTAACAGTCATGCCCCCCCGGTTCCGCCGCCCCTGAGAATATTAACAAATTATAATACATACCTGTAGGGAAAGATGCAAAATTTCCTTTATTTCTGCCAGAAAAAGTGCACGCTTTTTTATCCTTGCTTTTTCATCGATGGCGTGTTGAATGAAAGTTTTGTAAACTTACCACTTTTCTTGAAACATGTTGAATTTAGATTTTTTGTATTTTCAAAAATTGATAAACCAAAATATCTATTCATTTTTGTGGCTAGTGCCTCGGAACGAGGCGCTAGTTGTGGCTAGTGCCTCGGAACGAGGCGCTAGCCTACTATGGTGTCGCCTTGAAAGTGGGTGGTTGGGTGCGTGGGTAATTCGGCTCATCTTCGGTACTTTCCCGATTTATCGCCGATTACAAGGCAGAGAAACAAAATGGCGGCGTTGAGGCGGCCAAAAGTAGGGAATGTTAAAATAGAGTAAATCAGGACACTATCCGGACATTTTATGATGGACGCTCTTCAGAGCAACTAAGAAGGAACTCAAGGCCATGTCATGGTTAATAATTTTCAAATTGATAGTGGATTTCATGGTAAGAAATGACATTAATTGATCGAATGCTTCTCGAAGTGATTTACTCCATGTGACGTACAAAATTCCTCCAGAATAAGGGACTGACATGGATAGATAACTTCATAATTTGCGTCATTTATCCTCAATGGATGTTTTTAAATATACCATTGGATGTTTGGAAAAACTGGAGTTTTGTTTACGTCAGAACTTGTGACCGAAAAACTATGGAGTATACCGTTGTTTTGAACAGACGGTCATACCGTTTGCGATCGCTCTTATCAGTTCAGTTGGACATTTTATAGATACATTAGTAAACGTGTACTGAAAATATTTTTTTAAATAAATTTATTTTAAAATATATATCATGGTTTGTTTGTTTTCACATATTTATCATTGTTGGTGACTCGTCAATAACGGACACATCGATCAGTCAAAGCATAAAAGGACAATAAAGAAATTAAGTACAGCTGATTTTCATTAAACATTTGATCCATAACAAAAAACAATTTCGTGATATTTTATTTTACGTCTCACTTTTTTAAATACTGTCATGAATAATGCATGGGAAATACACATAATGATGTGCAAATTTTCATTGATATATCTACATGTATTTTATAATTTCTTTAATGATAATCAAGATCTGAAAGCTTGATGAATATTGCGAATTCTATTGATTATGGACCTAGAACAATACAAAATCACTACCGTGAAGGCATTGCCTTGATATATTTTATTATAGGTGATGTGATGATGCAATAACTATCACACTACAAAAGCACGTCTATGATTTTCTTTGTGGAAGGGTGCAGGCATACTATGGTAGGGGTATCTAGAGGGAGTGGAACGGATGTACACCATAAAAATAACAACAAAGGAGATGCAAAATAATATTAGTGGTGCAATGGTACACATGGTCAGTTGAAGGGATTGGTCCAGCCCCTGTATCTTATAGGTGGATCCCTGCCCTAAATTTGATTTTGACATAAACTTCACAAAGGAGGGCTAGGGGGATTTAGACCCATTTTTTTTCTTATTTTCACTACTGGTCTAGACATTTTTCCCACAAACCTTTTTGCAGTTTTATCATACTTCACAAACCCTTCTAGAAAAATCTTCAGCAAGGAGTGCACCATCACCAGGAGGGTATCACCAGTATTAATTAGTAAATAGTGAAAAACATAGGGTAGAAAGTCATCACAGATGGGAGTGCACACCCCCTGAAACTCCTTCCAGTATTTTATTTTGTTTAGTGCTCAGCAGTGCCACTCAAGTTATGTTATAACTTTCTAAGTGATGTTTATGTATACAGCGAATTCTAAGAATGTTATTTGCATATATCATGTTTTTAGTTTTCTTGATTTAAATACAAAGCTGCACATATCATATAATTACTTAGATTACAAAGTTGATTATAATTATATGATGATTAAGTTATTTTGTACATTTTGACCCAGCATTTCTTAGAAAATAAAAATCATGAGATATGCAAATGATTTGCTATTCGAAAAATCACTATTTGAACTGGACAACCATTTCAAGAATAGCTGTATATAAAAAATATAAAAACAACAACATAAGCACATTAAAACCATTGGAATCACTTGAAAAAATGTGCTTCAATAAATCAAATATTGGCTTTGTCTTTCCTAGCACTAGCCACATGCAGTCCTTGACTGCGTATTTTTCATTATATCAGTGTTTCTTTTCTAATTTAAAACGTTCATTGATCATAGAGAGGAAGAAAATTAAAAAGTGTGTACGTTGTTAAATGATTGATCGTCAAAATGTTTGCATTTGCTTGGCGCGTAAGAGGAATTAGCCTAGGAAGGCTCGTGCAATATTAGCGGAGCTCCGCGCGGGCCGAAGGCCCCCGCAAGCGGAGCACCATAATTAAGAAAATATGGTAAACCATCGAGCTCATTTCAAATCGACCACAGAAAGCCCGGAATTCGAAAATACGTACAACGTCCGTCCGTACATACATACATACATACATACGTCCGTACGTGTACACTCACGCGCAAACTTGCTGACCAGTTTTAGTCGGCGCCAAAACATTCATTATTTTTGCAGTTTGATGTAGTTCACTGAAATTTTTCTACAAAATGTATTTCTACACTGGACAAAGAGCATGAAAATGGTAAAGCTAAGCTGACGGCTTGAACAGAGACTGAGAAAGAGAAACAAAGACCGCGGTGTGAAAAAGAAAAATAACTACGATTCAACGATGAAAAGCTACTTAAATATTTTCACTGACAAAATGGGTAAAAGTCGCTCATGGGGCTGTTTTTAACCATCCAAATGTGCAGTCATGCAGAGCTGTCATAATTCATCAATAGTCATTCAAAGCTGGAGATTGTTCAAGTCGTATTTTCTGGAAGAGTTTATTTCACAAGTTTGTCAGATGGTAAAAAAGGCCGTATTCTTCATGGATTCTTCGTGGCGTTTGCCAGTCATTACTTATCAACTAATCTACTTATAAAAGTAAAATCGACGGCGACAAAACTTTCATAAAAATAAAGACAAAACAAATAAGCTCTGCATTTGCAGTAATTCAAAAGAGGTGAACAGCAAGACGAACACGACTCACGAAGATAATTTCACTCTGTTCATTCAGCAATTTTTACGGGATATTCATAACACGGAGAGCTTTAGGATCAATGCAGATTTATCAACTATTCACGACAAAATAATATTCATACAATATGTTTGTCAAAAAAGTAGAAATGGATGGAAATGCAAATTTGGCACAATGTGTGATCGAGCAACACGAGCTTGCCATCGCCGTTCAATTGAACTTTGTAAACTTTTTAGAGGCCGTGCAAATGTTTTTGACACTTTTAAAATTCTAAAAACATGAACAAGCTTATTGTAATCAGAACTGAGGACAAAAAGTTCAGTGGAAAAGTGACAGTACAGGACAAGAAACGTGGCGCCGGTATGTTTACATTTTTTGACAATCTTTAATGAATTTCTTTTTTACCATCCACATGAAAGCGGTTTGCAATATTTCTCCATCGTTGAATTGTTTATGTGTGTGTGTGTTTTTTTAATTTGATTCTTGTAATTCTTTGAATTGTTATTGATCTGAATGCAATAAAACGCTTGTGTGAATTCGTCATTGTACTCATCTGCAAGTTAAAATTTCAAAAGTTTATACTAGCTATTTTTTTAAAGAGTTACGTAGTATTCACATTTGATAATTAAAAATGCACAACCGTTTTAGATAGGTAGATTACCAATAAGTAATTCATTACACATTTCACCAGAAAAGTGAATTTTTTGTCGATTGTTATAACATTTTTTTTCAAACGTGAAATAGCGTAAAGCGAGAAACGCGGGGAGATTTGTTTACAACTCAAAGAAGCCATGATAGTGCTTTTCTAACTTCTTATTGGACAATCAATTTTAATTGACAAGTGCTATTTTTACCATGCATAACAACATATTTTTTCCCATTTTTGCGTATAATTAACAAATCTATGTTCGATTTGTTTTTTGCAACACTAAACTGATCTAAAACAGTGCAGGTCATGAAACAAACGATTCACGGCCAACTTCACGACAAGTTGTAAGCTTATAATATGCAAAAATATCCAATTTAGGCGGAAAAGTAAAGAAAACATTTTGCAATTTTCAAACTTTTAGAAAGTTAGTCCTTTTACAAAGATAATTCAACCAGATATTGAATGAAAAACAAAGCCGATTAGCTGCCACAAATGAACGGCTTCATGCAGGTCCTCCTCAAACAAGCTCACAACTAATGCGATGCAAATTTTTTCTTATTCTAAAATAGCTAAGACTTAATATTTTTTTTATAACGGAAAACAAAGGTAAATTTAATTCATAAAGCGATGCAACGAGGTGTGCTAGCGACCAAAAAAAACATGTTTGTTTGAAAAACTACCGAAGGCATGGTTTGAAGTTTTCCGATAAAGATGAACAAAAACTGCAGGCAAAACACAGTTTATCAAATCACAATAACATTTATTCAATATCTTACTTACATAATGGTAATTTCCATCAATAATTGGTTCATTTACACAACTGCTCAAGCATTTCCGAGGAAATGTATTTAATTTGTCCACTGACTGAGCGATTTTTCGCATGAAGAAAGTTTGAGCGATTTGTCAATAACGAGGTTCTGACGTCATCTATGTGTCTGTCCTCTGAGTGAACATGGCTCTCGACCAATCAGCGCGCGAGAATTTACTCGAGTGTTGTAAAATAAAATGTTGTCGCATGCATAAAGCTTTGTGTATTTCAATTGATTATATGATTATTTGATCATGAAAAGAAAATAACATAGCAAAAAAAAATGATCAAGAATTTGATAAATCGTAGTGAATGAACAAATGAAAGAATGAATGATTGAATAAATAATTCATTTCATTAAATCGGAGCTCTGCTATTAGGTTTACCTAATTTTTATATTTAGATCTTATTAACCGAGCGGGAGGTCTGTACAGGAGAATCTTGACCGAGGTCGAAAAGTACCCGACCGAGGTCAAGATTCTCCTGTACAGACCGACCAAGCTCGGTTAATAAGACATTTATTATATGACCTTTTTTAATTAAAAAACTAGAACAAAAAGTCTTTTTTTTCACAATAATAAAATAAGTAAATCAATCACGATATTTTTCGTGCGCTGATTGGTTGAAAACCTTGACAAACCCTTGAAAATGCTGTCAGTCGATGCTGGATCCGGACGGTGTGCGAAAGTTAGCAAGACGTTTTTCTCAAGAAAAAATGTGTAAATGGACAAATTATCAATGGAAATTAAGAAAATGTAAGTAGCTTAATGCAATAAATGTTTTCATGATTTGACAAATCGTCTCTGTTGGTAGTTTTTGTTCGTTTTCGTCGGAAAAGCCCAAACCTTGAGTTTGGCATAGTTTTGATCAAGCAAACTTGTTTGTTCGTTGTTTTCTCCCAATAAATAACCAAAAAAATCAACTTTATGAATGCCATTTCTATCTATTCTCGATTATCAATTACCAGTAATAATTTAAACTTGTGTTTGTTTCGAAATGAGATCGTTTTGGTCTAGTTTTACGAGTTTGGATTTAGCGATTATTTGCAGTCGTTTTGTGGCGGCTTTGGACCTTTTTTTTTACTCTCTAACATCAAATTCTCAACAAAGAAAGAAAGAAAGCTTACAGAACGAAGGATCTTTTTGTGTTAAAGGCATTCTCGACATAAGCTGGATATTTCTGTGCAAATTGTGTGATTTATTGTGAAGTTCGGACGATAGATTGTATTGAACAGGAATTTTTTGACAGTAAACAAAAAAACAGTAGAGAAAAACTACAAAAATTGCGGTAAAAAATAATAATAACGATAAAAAACACATCGACTGGGATTTTCTGTGGTCTTTATTCTCATCAACGACCTCTTCTCCCATGAAAATGTTTTGAAAATGTAAAAACAATCAGCTGTTCAATCGTGAAAAGGCCAGCTACTCAGTCGATCGGTCCGCGGTCTTAATACAGGGGGATATTAACCTGTCGGGAAGCGCGTATAACCAATCAGATTGCTCCATTTGCTAGTGTCCAGACTCCAAGATTCACGGTCATATAATAAAACTTCTTAATTTGTAAGATTCACTCTTGATGATTTTTTCCAAATTGCACTCGACACCATTCGATTTCCTAAACAAAACATTTGAGGTTTCTTCTATCACCTTAGATAATATTGCAAAGCTTTCCACTCATCTGATGTTATAAGTAGTTTAACGTGTTTTAGTCAGGTTTTCATTCAAGATTTGAGGGGAAATGTGATTGTAATGGGAGGGGTGGGGAACACAAATCCCTGTGACAACGACACATTTTTATTATTGCTGCTGCAGCGAGCGAGCCTGAAGCGAGTCTAATTTAATCTTTATTTTCTGTGATAACTGTGCAAGACGCTCGAAGAATAATCACTTGGAGTAAATTACAAAAGTTTTATCGTATAACTAAAATAGATAATAATTTCTTAAGCTTGCGTTGGACGGATCGTCAGTTTGAAGTGCGACTGTTCGTTCTATTTAAATATTTGTAATATTTCACATTATGATGGTACAAAACTATAATTAATGCAAGAATTTGTTTCAGATGGTTAAGGTAGACGAAGATTTGCATTGATAAAGATTAGTTTGTCGATATTTGTTATATATTTGTAGATATACGGCTGCTACGTACGTGTCACTTGTGTTGTAGGCGTTAATTATTACAGTAAAATTGAAATAAGATATTTGTAGCTCATTTCTTTATGCTTTTACTAGGTATATTCATTGACTTGCTTGTTTTTTTAGAGTGTCAATCAAGATATGTTTATAATGGTTGCTGCGCTCCGCAGCGAGCGAGCCTGAAGTGATGTTATTGTTCATTTAAATACAGTGCTTTTCAAGCTTAATAAAACAAATACCATATTACAAGTTTTTATTATTTACTGATGATTTTCATTAAAACTTTATAAGATTGAATATTTTTAATTAAACAATTAATTCCAAAAGTGCAAATAATAAGTCAATGAAACTCTTACTGGTTATTGGTGACAAGTAAATGTACCATGCGATTGCATTATTTACTATTTCTTGAGTGTCGCCGTTTTCTTGCTTATAATTGTTTATAGTTATTTGCTTACCTCCCATTACATTATGATTTTTAAAAGAATAAATATTTTGAAAATAAAATTTGGGAATTGAAACTAGTTTTTGGTGATGTTGACATAGTCCTTATTGCCAAATATCGAACCATAACTCACTCACCTTCAATTGTTTGTAACAACAAAAAATTCAATTCATTTAAGCAAACATCTAAGGCAGCATTTTGCTACCTGTTAGGTAGACTAGTTTGATGTTGTTGTTTATGTGGAAAATGTTTGAAACTTTGTCGGCGGGAAGTGTGAGGCTTCAACTACCTTAATTCCATTTGATTTCAGGTTTATATGATATGGTTGGTAATGCTTGGGAATGGGTTTCAGACGAGTTTAAATCCTATAGAAGTAGCAGCGAGAAAAAATTTGTGCTTCGTGGAGGATCTTATCTAGATACAATGAATGGAAAGAATAACCACATTGCTCGAGTTACTACAAGGTACGAAAAGAAATACACTAGAAATAAACGGTTGCATTATGAAACCTGGTTCTCACCAGATAAATAAACACAAACAGAAATAAGTGCCTTGCTGTGAAATAGCTAGATTGACTGAGTCCATAAAACGGTCCCACTTGTCTCTCTGCTGAACGGTTCAGTTTCGCTCTCGGTGTCCTACTATATCGAACTGATCCGTATTCTGAAAAATGGAAATGGACCAATCGTAGCGCTTGTTATATTATTCACAGTTTATTGACCAATCGCATAGGTAACGAACTAGCTAGAAATGTCTAGAAAATGACTTCCGTTCCGTCTCTAACTAAACTGTTATGTATTTTCCGCAACGATCCGTAACGCCGTTTGTACGTTGATTTGTACAGTATCCTGTACAATAGAGCGAATAAAACATTTTGTAAGTTTTCAGATTTCACCAAACAAATTGGTTGGAAAAATTCAACTCCGGCCAAGATATCAAAAATTGCTCACACGTAAGGGTTAAAGAATGAACAGGAGTGTTCCATGGGATATAAAGGCCCGACATTAGCTGAAAGGATAGAATATGGAATATAGAGCGTCAAAATACTGAGCGTTGATTGGCCGAGTGGGTGTGATCATTTTTAGCCACTTATGTGGTGATTGACATTGTACAAAAACTTAAGCAATTCGATCAAACGTACTCTTGGGTTAACTTTTCAAGCAAAAGCTCTCACTTTTCATTCGTGGCGCTAAAACTCGCGATCTTTTTTTCGATTTTAGATAAGAAGCAACATAGTGATATTCTTAAGTCATTCACCTTTAAAATGAGGTATGATTTATCCAAATAGATCCGACTCACTGACGATTTTGGTACGAAAAGACCCGTGAGCCCTTACCCTTCCGTCTCTCAATTTTGGTTGTGATGATATTGTGCCATACACACATGCACGGAACATTTGTGTCATTTTTGGCGCTCAACTAACAATGGCTTGTCATGTTAACAACATTAGTAAGTCTTGTTTTACCAAAGACAAAATAAGGAAATTCATATCATTTGCAACGACTGAAATACTTGTTCATGCTTTTCTACCCTTACACTGATTCCATAAGATACGCCCAGTTCGCTCTTTGCTGAACGGGTTTTGCGCTCTCGGGGTCCGATTTATCAAATTCACTTTGTGAAAGTGTGTATATCAAAACCAGACAGATGGCGCGCCGTTGTAAATTTCAATATGATGCAGTTAATTTACGACAAAATAAAATCAATTCAACCAATGTTTTATGCACTTTATTGACTTAATTTAACAATAAAAATACAAATTATAAAGCCACAAAAGTTTTTTTTTTTACATATATATGAGCCGCAAAATTTATTTATTGATGTGTATTTTTTGTCGAGCTATATATTGTTTTTACATATATATTCATTTAACTTTAAGAAAAAGTACGACTGCTTTCAACTGTTTAAACATGTTTCGGCGAGACTTTCGCCATCATAAAAAATACTGATGATGGCGAAAGTCTCGCCGAAACATGTTTAAACAGTTGAAAGCAGTCGTACTTTTTCTTAAAGTTATATCACATTTGCTCTCTTTCCGACCATTTATATATTCATTTGCTTTTTTTATTAGAATGGGAAACACAGCAGATGCAGGCTCTGACAACATAACGTTTAGATGTGCTAAAAGTATTGTCAACAGTGAACTGTAACAAAGAATAAGATAAAACCTCATCGCTCACGAGATGGCATGGTGCCAAGTGTCCAAAAATGATTTTTCAAAATTATGTCAACGACAACTGAAATTTATTATATAGAGTAGTGTTACAGTCACGCGTTGACTCCTAGAGTCGATTAACGAAAACAATTGTCAAATATTCGTTGTGTTTGTAAAAATGGGCTTGATGTAATATAAAAATTAGGTAAACCTAATAGCGGAGCTCCAACAATATGGCTAGAATCAATACAATTATCCGGATAATTTTAATTGGTGCGTGAACAATGTTATATAATTTAATATGTTTTTGAGGCAAAACAAAAAATGTTTCCTTTAAATGCAGCAACTTTACAGAAATATGGCCTGAACACCTTCCCCTATTTCATCTATTAACCCACACCCCCTTTCTGCACAAAAATGAATGAATGCACCCTGCTACTTTGATAGCCTTTGCTTATCAGAACACCAGCAAATAAGAATGACATTTTTAGTCTTTATTACATCAATCAGCTACAACAAATCAGTAAAGTAAAAATTATAATTGAATCTATAAGTTAAAGATGTGCCTGGCTGATGTGAACAACCAGTCAATAGATAAATCGCCTGGAAAAACCACAACTATGTTGAAACATAATACCCATCCATTGCAAACACATTTTACACAGTCATTTGCATGTTTCATTATTTTTATTTTTTTAACAAATGATGAGTCAAAATGTACAAAATAACTTCTTCACATAATTATTATAATAACTATGTAACTATATAATATGTGCTGTTTTGTATTAAAAACAAGAAAATTAAAAAACTTTATATATGCAAATGAAATTGTTATTCACTAAATCAGTATTTCAACTGGAGAACCTTTTCAACAACAGCTGTACATTGATGTTCAATAATATTTTAAATTCAGTTAAAATTGTACATTGTTTTGAAACCTATTTTGAGAGATCATTATTTCTTATATCTTTATATAAGAGATAAAAATATCAATTTATATTTTTGTGATATTTAATAGTGAACTGAAATGCCAAGTGTGTCTTCAAGAAAATTGTCATTTCTACCTGCGAAGAATCAAACAAACAAAATGACTTAGCAGACAATATTAACTTTGTGCAATGCAATGTAAATTGGAAGACCTCTAAATTCACTTTGTGTCAGAATGCAAAATTTATATATGAAATTCCACCACTTAAGAAGAATTAATGAATATACCATATATATTTGACCATTTGAGCATATTTCCTCTGCCTCTCTTATCAAATACAAGCAGCATTTTTTCATTTATTCTTCAATATAAAATATAACTGTTGTCTCTGATAAAAAATACTAAACACACATAAGCTGCAAAACACTGATAAAAAGATTACAGCTAACAAACAAACAAACAAAAAATCAAATTTAACATAAAAAATGTCAAAAACTGATCAAATAAAAAACAAGAGTAAACAATTCAATGTCCAATTAAATGTCAAAAAAAGAAATGAATTTATAATAATGCAGTAGTCAAGTGGGACTTGATTAGCCTCCACTGTCTAAAAACTTTGGCTTTAAGCTAATATTACCAAATTCTATCTTTAAGTTCAGAGTGGTTGCAAATTACTTCTGGAGTACCACAAGGTTCTCTGCTTGGTCCCGTTTTGTTTGTTTTATTCATCAATGATATGCCTTGTTCCATATCTGAAGATAGCACTTTGGCATTATTCGCTGATGACGCCAAGTGTTACCGCTCTATAAGGTCTGCCAGTGACTGTGCGCTTTTTCAAACAGATATTGATTGCCTGGCCGAATGGAGTGATGCCTGGAAAATGGACTTTAATATCGATAAATGCTCACTCTGTACTATAACAAGGAAACGTGCTCCAATAATTTTCAACTACAGCCTAAGAGGTGAGACACTGAAGAGAGTAGAAGCTCAGCGTGACCTTGGAGTCCTCATTACTTGTGATGCTCGCTTCAATGAGCATGTCTATACCCAGGTGAATAAGGCTAATAAGATGCTGGGTTTTATTCGTCGTACAATCAGCAGTAGAAGTGACCAGTTTCTGCCAACATTTAGATCACTTTACTTGGCCCTTGTGCGTTCTCATTTGGAGTATGCCTCTGAGATTTGGAGCCCAAAGTGTGTCACCTTGATTAAGTTGATTGAAAGTGTCCAACGGCGTGCTACGCGGTTTCTCTTGCCCGACCTTACATACATCGAGCGACTTCAGAAACTCAATCTTCTACCATTGGTATATCGAAGAGAAGTTAAAGATTTAATAACATTTTACAAACTCAAGTCTGGTTATTATAACTACTCATTTGATGAATATTTTGAATTTTGCTCCGATACAAGATTAAGATCATACTCTAGTAACAAGTTAAAGATTAATTCTGTAAAAACTCAATTATTCAAAGGAACTTTTTTCAATAGACTACCATATTTATGGAACAATCTGCCTGATCAACTAAGAACATCTAATTTCAGCTTATCGTCCTTCAAAAAACACTGCATTGAACATTATAAAACAATTCACTTTGACCCTGACCGCCCATATGTTACATGGGCAACATGATTGCTAATCTTAACTTATTATTATTTTTATCTAATCATTATTAACATTATTATTTTTCTTTTTTGTCATTGTATTATTTATTGGGTGGACTAGCTTTGAATGGTTCGTATGTTCCCTTCTAGTCCTTCCCCACTGCACCATTTTCAAGTCATTGTAGTTAAAAATATATTTATGTAAAAATAATAAATCTGTCAAAGATCAGCAATGCTAAATAGTACAATGCTAACTGCATTGTTTTCAATTGTTGGATCAGCACTACGGTAGTATAGTTTGCATGACTCGACCGCCTTTTTGGTGGGTTTCTAAGTGGGTTCTATTGTTCTCCGGTTGTCAAGGTGACCACGGGACGTCACCGGACAAGTTCGGACGAACACTATTGTCAGCGGTTCTCTATATAACGCGCGCAATTTGAATTTGTTATCACTGAAACATTTCAAGCAAGATGGATACTGTTATAATTGACGAAGTTGAAACCACTGAACGCAAATTCAGCTATTTGGAATTCTCTTGAATGCGAGGGTTGTGAAAATTATTGGCCAAGTCAGAAAGAACGCTGGTGTGCGATTTTATCCAACGATGAAGAAGAAGCATGGAATTACTACGATGATGCCACACAAACAGAGTGATAGTTGGTGGAAAAGACGAACAATTTCAAGCGGATCTTGTTGATTTATTTTCATTGAGCAGATATAACAAGGGTTATCATTACATTTTGACCGTAATTGATATATTGTCAAAGTATGCCTTTGTTGTCCCTCTGAAACACAAATCAGCAGAAGAACTCACGAAAGCCTTCACTGAAATATTTAAAATTCGCACTCCAAATATTCTTTAGTCAGACCATGGGACAGAATTCCTCAATCGCCAACTTCACGATTTGTTGAGAAAAAAGAAGGTTCGCTTTTTTACAACCAACAGCGAGGTCAAAGCTTCAGTTATTGAGAGATTTAATCGTACACTGAAAAACAAAATGTATCACTATTTCACTCACAAAAATACCTGGAGTTACATTATACGGTCAAGCGGTAAGAGCTCATATCCCACGATTTCGATTTCAAGTAGGACAGCAAGTCAGAGTGAGTAAGATCAAGACAATTTTTGAAAAAGGTTACACGCCAAATTGGAGTGTTGAATTGTTCACTATATGTGAACGATTACCAAGATGTCCACCAGTATATCGACTCAAAGATCAACAGGATGAAGTATTCTACGAACAAGAGTAGATAAGGAAGATGATGGTTACAAGATCGAACGTGTTATTAAAAAGCGGAAATTAAAATGAAAAAATTCTGAAATTCTAGATAAATGAAAGGGATATCCTGATAAATTTAATAGTTGGATTCCAGCCAGTAGTGTACAATCATTGTGATTATATTCAATAAAAGTCATTTGTGTCTACAAATAGTCTTGTTCTTTCATAAATCCGTTTATTTGTTAGTGAACGTCATGGAGAAAACACAGTTTTTTATCTGGCTCCATTCTAACAGTTCTTTGGATGTGTTTCCCGATAATACTTTAACAGAGTATCGGGAAACTGGTAGATGACTGGGAAGTAGCCATTACTGAGATTCAGTATCCTCACACCTGGAACAATATCCATGAAGAATCGAAGTGGAATCGATTCTATGTAAAAAACGGAATTCGATTTGAGGGTTATACTATCCCACCTGGTCATTACCCTTCTATTGAAAAGATTATGGAGAAAATGAACGAATTGATAGCAGAATCTATTCATAAAAATGATGTTTCGTTTTCTTATCATAAACTTGATCGTAAAATCACGATTCACACAGAAAACGGTATACAGGTATTCTTTTCCGATGTTGGGTTAATGTTGGGTTTCAACAACAACACCTACTATGAAAACACTGTAAAAGCAGAACGTGAAGCTGATTTAGATCATGGTTTTCACAATTTGTATGTCTATTGTGATATCGTCGAATCACAGTGCGTTGGAAACTCTCAAGCCCCTTTGTTGAGAATCGTCACCGTCGAAGGTAAAGATGGTGAACGAATCACCAGAAGTTTCTTGAGTCCACAGTATGTACCGGTCAGCAGAAAAGAGTTTGACACCATAGAAATCAATCTAAGAATAATCACAGCTGTTTTTGTAAAAATTAGTTCCACAAGAGTGATCCACTAATGAAGAAATCAAAAGTTCCACTTTAATGCAAATTTATGCAAATTTTTTTTCAAAAAATTCATTTTTTTGCGTTTTTTTGCTACTTTTTTCGCGCATTTGCATAATCACAGCTGTTTTTGTAAAAATTAGTTCCACAAGAGTGATCCACTAATGAAGAAATCAAAAGTTCCACTTTAATGCAAATTCATGCAAATTTTCTTTTCAAAAAATGCATTTTTTGCGTTTTTTTGCTACTTTTTTCGCGCATTTGCATAATCACAGCTGTTTTTGTAAAAATTAGTTCCACAAGAGTGATCCACTAATGAAGAAATCAAAAGTTCCACTTTAATGCAAATTTATGCAATTTTTTTTTCAAAAAATGCATTTTTTGCGTTTTTTTGCTACTTTTTTCGCGCATTTGCATAATCACAGCTGTTTTTGTAAAAATTAGTTCCACAAGAGTGATCCACTAATGAAGAAATCAAAAGTTCCACTTTAATGCAAATTTATGCAAATTTTTTTTTCAAAAAATGCATTTTTTGCGTTTTTTTGCTACTTTTTTCGCGCATTTGCATAATCACAGCTGTTTTTGTAAAAATTAGTTCCACAAGAGTGATCCACTAATGAAGAAATCAAAAGTTCCACTTTAATGCAAATTTATGCAAATTTTTTTTTCAAAAAATGCATTTTTTGCGTTTTTTTGCTACTTTTTTCGCGCATTTGCATAATCACAGCTGTTTTTGTAAAAATTAGTTCCACAAGAGTGATCCACTAATGAAGAAATCAAAAGTTCCACTTTAATGCAAATTTATGCAAATTTTCTTTTCAAAAAATGCATTTTTTGCGTTTTTTTGCTACTTTTTTCGCGCATTTGCATAATCACAGCTGTTTTTGTAAAAATTAGTTCCACAAGAGTGATCCACTAATGAAGAAATCAAAAGTTCCACTTTAATGCAAATTTATGCAATTTTTTTTTCAAAAAATGCATTTTTTGCGTTTTTTTGCTACTTTTTTCGCGCATTTGCATAATCACAGCTGGTTTTGTAAAAATTAGTTCCACAAGAGTGATCCACTAATGAAGAAATCAAAAGTTCCACTTTAATGCAAATTTATGCAAATTTTTTTTTCAAAAAATGCATTTTTTGCGTTTTTTTGCTACTTTTTTCGCGCATTTGCATAATCACAGCTGTTTTTGTAAAAATTAGTTCCACAAGAGTGATCCACTAATGAAGAAATCAAAAGTTCCACTTTAATGCAAATTTATGCAAATTTTTTTTTCAAAAAATGCATTTTTTGCGTTTTTTTGCTACTTTTTTCGCGCATTTGCATAATCACAGCTGTTTTGGTAAAAATTAGTTCCACAAGAGTGATCCACTAATGAAGAAATCAAAAGTTCCACTTTAATGCAAATTTATGCAATTTTTTTTTCAAAAAATGCATTTTTTGCGTTTTTTTGCTACTTTTTTCGCGCATTTGCATAATCACAGCTGGTTTTGTAAAAATTAGTTCCACAAGAGTGATCCACTAATGAAGAAATCAAAAGTTCCACTTTAATGCAAATTTATGCAAATTTTTTTTTCAAAAAATGCATTTTTTGCGTTTTTTTGCTACTTTTTTCGCGCATTTGCATAATCACAGCTGGTTTTGTAAAAATTAGTTCCACAAGAGTGATCCACTAATGAAGAAATCAAAAGTTCCACTTTAATGCAAATTTATGCAAATTTTTTTTTCAAAAAATGCATTTTTTGCGTTTTTTTGCTACTTTTTTCGCGCATTTGCATAATCACAGCTGTTTTTGTAAAAATTAGTTCCACAAGAGTGATCCACTAATGAAGAAATCAAAAGTTCCACTTTAATGCAAATTTATGCAAATTTTTTTTTCAAAAAATGCATTTTTGGCGTTTTTTTTGCTACTTTTTTTGCGCATTTGCATAATCACAGCTGTTTTTGTAAAAATTAGTTCCACAAGAGTGATCCACTAATGAATAAATCAAAAGTTCCACTTTAATGCAAATTTATGCAAATTTTTTTTTCAAAAAATGCATTTTTTGCGTTTTTTTGCTACTTTTTTCGCGCATTTGCATAATCACAGCTGTTTTTGTAAAAATTAGTTCCACAAGAGTGATCCACTAATGAAGAAATCAAAAGTTCCACTTTAATGCAAATTTATGCAAATTTTTTTTTCAAAAAATGCATTTTTGGCGTTTTTTTGCTACTTTTTTCGCGCTTTTGCATAATCACAGCTATTTTTGTAAAAATTAGTTCCACAAGAGTGATCCACTAATGAAGAAATCAAAAGTTCCACTTTAATGCAAATTTATGCAAATTTTTTTTTCAAAAAATGCATTTTTTGCGTTTTTTTGCTACTTTTTTCGCGCATTTGCATAATCACAGCTGGTTTTGTAAAAATTAGTTCCACAAGAGTGATCCACTAATGAAGAAATCAAAAGTTCCACTTTAATGCAAATTTATGCAAATTTTTTTTTCAAAAAATGCATTTTTTGCGTTTTTTTGCTACTTTTTTCGCGCATTTGCATAATCACAGCTGTTTTTGTAAAAATTAGTTCCACAAGAGTGATCCACTAATGAAGAAATCAAAAGTTCCACTTTAATGCAAATTTATGCAAATTTTTTTTTCAAAAAATGCATTTTTTTGCGTTTTTTTGCTACTTTTTTCGCGCATTTGCATAATCACAGCTGTTTTTGTAAAAATTAGTTCCACAAGAGTGATCCACTAATGAAGAAATCAAAAGTTCCACTTTAATGCAAATTTATGCAAATTTTCTTTTCAAAAAATGCATTTTTTGCGTTTTTTTGCTACTTTTTTCGCGCATTTGCATAATCACAGCTGTTTTTGTAAAAATTAGTTCCACAAGAGTGATCCACTAATGAAGAAATCAAAAGTTCCACTTTAATGCAAATTTATGCAATTTTTTTTTCAAAAAATGCATTTTTTGCGTTTTTTTGCTACTTTTTTCGCGCATTTGCATAATCACAGCTGGTTTTGTAAAAATTAGTTCCACAAGAGTGATCCACTAATGAAGAAATCAAAAGTTCCACTTTAATGCAAATTTATGCAAATTTTTTTTTCAAAAAATGCATTTTTTGCGTTTTTTTGCTACTTTTTTCGCGCATTTGCATAATCACAGCTGTTTTTGTAAAAATTAGTTCCACAAGAGTGATCCACTAATGAAGAAATCAAAAGTTCCACTTTAATGCAAATTTATGCAAATTTTTTTTTCAAAAAATGCATTTTTTGCGTTTTTTTGCTACTTTTTTCGCGCATTTGCATAATCACAGCTGTTTTTGTAAAAATTAGTTCCACAAGAGTGATCCACTAATGAAGAAATCAAAAGTTCCACTTTAATGCAAATTTATGCAATTTTTTTTTCAAAAAATGCATTTTTTGCGTTTTTTTGCTACTTTTTTCGCGCATTTGCATAATCACAGCTGGTTTTGTAAAAATTAGTTCCACAAGAGTGATCCACTAATGAAGAAATCAAAAGTTCCACTTTAATGCAAATTTATGCAAATTTTTTTTTCAAAAAATGCATTTTTTGCGTTTTTTTGCTACTTTTTTCGCGCATTTGCATAATCACAGCTGGTTTTGTAAAAATTAGTTCCACAAGAGTGATCCACTAATGAAGAAATCAAAAGTTCCACTTTAATGCAAATTTATGCAAATTTTTTTTTCAAAAAATGCATTTTTTGCGTTTTTTTGCTACTTTTTTCGCGCATTTGCATAATCACAGCTGTTTTTGTAAAAATTAGTTCCACAAGAGTGATCCACTAATGAAGAAATCAAAAGTTCCACTTTAATGCAAATTTATGCAAATTTTTTTTTCAAAAAATGCATTTTTTGCGTTTTTTTGCTACTTTTTTCGCGCATTTGCATAATCACAGCTGTTTTTGTAAAAATTAGTTCCACAAGAGTGATCCACTAATGAATAAATCAAAAGTTCCACTTTAATGCAAATTTATGCAAATTTTTTTTTCAAAAAATGCATTTTTTGCGTTTTTTTGCTACTTTTTTCGCGCATTTGCATAATCACAGCTGTTTTTGTAAAAATTAGTTCCACAAGAGTGATCCACTAATGAAGAAATCAAAAGTTCCACTTTAATGCAAATTTATGCAAATTTTTTTTTCAAAAAATGCATTTTTGGCGTTTTTTTGCTACTTTTTTCGCGCTTTTGCATAATCACAGCTATTTTTGTAAAAATTAGTTCCACAAGAGTGATCCACTAATGAAGAAATCAAAAGTTCCACTTTAATGCAAATTTATGCAAATTTTTTTTTCAAAAAATGCATTTTTTGCGTTTTTTTGCTACTTTTTTCGCGCATTTGCATAATCACAGCTGTTTTTGTAAAAATTAGTTCCACAAGAGTGATCCACTAATGAAGAAATCAAAAGTTCCACTTTAATGCAAATTTATGCAAATTTTTTTTTCAAAAAATGCATTTTTTGCGTTTTTTTGCTACTTTTTTCGCGCATTTGCATAATCACAGCTGTTTTTGTAAAAATTAGTTCCACAAGAGTGATCCACTAATGAAGAAATCAAAAGTTCCACTTTAATGCAAATTTATGCAAATTTTTTTTTCAAAAAATGCATTTTTTGCGTTTTTTTGCTACTTTTTTCGCGCATTTGCATAATCACAGCTGTTTTTGTAAAAATTAGTTCCACAAGAGTGATCCACTAATGAAGAAATCAAAAGTTCCACTTTAATGCAAATTTATGCAAATTTTTTTTTTCAAAAAATGCATTTTTTGCGTTTTTTTGCTACTTTTTTCGCGCATTTGCATAATCACAGCTGTTTTTGTAAAAATTAGTTCCACAAGAGTGATCCACTAATGAAGAAATCAAAAGTTCCACTTTAATGCAAATTTATGCAAATTTTTTTTTTTTTAAAATGCATTTTTTTGCTACTTTTTTCACGCATTTGCATAATCACAGCTGTTTTTGTAAAAATTAGTTCCACAAGAGTGATCCACTAATGAAGAAATCAAAAGTTCCACTTTAATGCAAATTTATGCAAATTTTTTTCTCAAAAAATGCATTTTTTGCGTTTTTTTGCTACTTTTTTCGCGCATTTGCATAATCACAGCTGTTTTTGTAAAAATTAGTTCCACAAGAGTGATCCACTAATGAAGAAATCAAAAGTTCCACTTTAATGCAAATTTATGCAAATTTTTTTCTCAAAAAATGCTTTTTTTGCGTTTTTTTGCTACTTTTTTCGCGCATTTGCATAATCACAGCTGTTTTTGTAAAAATTAGTTCCACAAGAGTGATCCACTAATGAAGAAATCAAAAGTTCCCCTTTAATGCAAATTTATGCAAATTTTTTTTTCAAAAAATGCATTTTTTGCGTTTTTTTGCTACTTTTTTCGCGCATTTGCATAATCACAGCTGTTTTTGTAAAAATTAGTTCCACAAGAGTGATCCACTAATGAAGAAATCAAAAGTTCCACTTTAATGCAAATTTATGCAAATTTTTTTTTTCAAAAAATGCATTTTTTGCGTTTTTTTTGCTACTTTTTTCGCGCATTTGCATAATCACAGCTGTTTTTGTAAAAATTAGTTCCACAAGAGTGATCCACTAATGAAGAAATCAAAAGTTCCACTTTAATGCAAATTTATGCAAATTTTTTTTTTCAAAAAATGCATTTTTTGCGTTTTTTTGCTACTTTTTTCGCGCATTTGCATAATCACAGCTGTTTTTGTAAAAATTAGTTCCACAAGAGTGATCCACTAATGAAGAAATCAAAAGTTCCGCTTTAATGCAAATTTATGCAAATTTTTTTTCAAAAAATGCATTTTTTGCGTTTTTTTGCTACTTTTTTCGCGCTTTTGCATAATCACAGCTATTTTATTAAAAATTAGTTCCACAAGAGTGATCCACTAATGAAGAAATCAAAAGTTCCACTTTAATGCAAATTTATTCAAATTTTTTTTTCAAAAAATGCATTTTTTGCGTTTTTTTGCTACTTTTTTCGCGCATTTGCATAATCACAGCTGTTTTTGTAAAAATTAGTTCCACAAGAGTGATCCACTAATGAAGAAATCAAAAGTTCCACTTTAATGCAAATTTATGCAAATTTTTTTTTCAAAAAATGCTTTTTTTGCGTTTTTTTGCTACTTTTTTCGCGCATTTGCATAATCACAGCTGTTTTTGTAAAAATTAGTTCCACAAGAGTGATCCACTAATGAAGAAATCAAAAGTTCCACTTTAATGCAAATTTATGCAAATTTTTTTTAAAAAAAATGCATTTTTGGCGTTTTTTTTGCTACTTTTTTCGCGCATTTGCATAATCACAGCTGTTTTTGTAAAAATTAGTTCCACAAGAGTGATCCACTAATGAAGAAATCAAAAGTTCCACTTTAATGCAAATTTATGCAAATTTTTTTTTCAAAAAATGCATTTTTTGCGTTTTTTTGCTACTTTTTTCGCGCATTTGCATAATCACAGCTGTTTTTGTAAAAATTAGTTCCACAAGAGTGATCCACTAATGAGGAAATCAAAAGTTCTACTTTAATGCAAATTTATGCAAATTTTTTTTTCAAAAAATGCATTTTTTGCGTTTTTTTTGCTTTTTTTTCGCGCATTTGCATAATCACAGCTGTTTTTGTAAAAATTAGTTCCACAAGAGTGATCCACTAATGAAGAAATCAAAAGTTCCACTTTAATGCAAATTTATGCAAATTTTTTTTTCAAAACATGCATTTTTTGCGTTTTTTTGCTACTTTTTTCGCGCATTTGCATAATCACAGCTGTTTTTGTAAAAATTAGTTCCACAAGAGTGATCCACTAATGAAGAAATCAAAAGTTCCACTTTAATGCAAATTTATGCAAATTTTTTTTTCAAAAAATGCATTTTTGCGTTTTTTGCTACTTTTTTCGCGCATTTGCATAATCACAGCTGTTTTTGTAAAAATTAGTTCCACAAGAGTGATCCACTAATGAAGAAATCAAAAGTTCCACTTTAATGCAAATTTATGCAAATTTTTTTTTTCAAAAAATGCATTTTTTGCGTTTTTTTTGCTACTTTTTTCGCGCATTTGCATAATCACAGCTGTTTTTGTAAAAATTAGTTCCACAAGAGTGATCCACTAATGAAGAAATCAAAAGTTCCACTTTAATGCAAATTTATGCAAATTTTTTTTTTTTAAAATGCATTTTTTTGCTACTTTTTTCACGCATTTGCATAATCACAGCTGTTTTTGTAAAAATTAGTTCCACAAGAGTGATCCACTAATGAAGAAATCAAAAGTTCCACTTTAATGCAAATTTATGCAAATTTTTTTCTCAAAAAATGCATTTTTTGCGTTTTTTTGCTACTTTTTTCGCGCATTTGCATAATCACAGCTGTTTTTGTAAAAATTAGTTCCACAAGAGTGATCCACTAATGAAGAAATCAAAAGTTCCACTTTAATGCAAATTTATGCAAATTTTTTTTCTCAAAAAATGCTTTTTTTGCGTTTTTTTGCTACTTTTTTCGCGCATTTGCATAATCACAGCTGTTTTTGTAAAAATTAGTTCCACAAGAGTGATCCACTAATGAAGAAATCAAAAGTTCCCCTTTAATGCAAATTTATGCAAATTTTTTTTTCAAAAAATGCATTTTTTGCGTTTTTTTGCTACTTTTTTCGCGCATTTGCATAATCACAGCTGTTTTTGTAAAAATTAGTTCCACAAGAGTGATCCACTAATGAAGAAATCAAAAGTTCCACTTTAATGCAAATTTATGCAAATTTTTTTTTTCAAAAAATGCATTTTTGGCGTTTTTTTTGCTACTTTTTTCGCGCATTTGCATAATCACAGCTGTTTTTGTAAAAATTAGTTCCACAAGAGTGATCCACTAATGAAGAAATCAAAAGTTCCACTTTAATGCAAATTTATGCAAATTTTTTTTTTCAAAAAATGCATTTTTTGCGTTTTTTTGCTACTTTTTTCGCGCATTTGAATAATCACAGCTGTTTTTGTAAAAATTAGTTCCACAAGAGTGATCCACTAATGAAGAAATCAAAAGTTCCACTTTAATGCAAATTTATGCAAATTTTTTTCTCAAAAAATGCATTTTTTGCGTTTTTTTGCTACTTTTTTCGCGCATTTGCATAATCACAGCTGTTTTTGTAAAAATTAGTTCCACAAGAGTGATCCACTAATGAAGAAATCAAAAGTTCCACTTTAATGCAAATTTATGCAAATTTTTTTCTCAAAAAATGCTTTTTTTGCGTTTTTTTGCTACTTTTTTCGCGCATTTGCATAATCACAGCTGTTTTTGTAAAAATTAGTTCCACAAGAGTGATCCACTAATGAAGAAATCAAAAGTTCCCCTTTAATGCAAATTTATGCAAATTTTTTTTTCAAAAAATGCATTTTTTGCGTTTTTTTTGCTACTTTTTTCGCGCATTTGCATAATCACAGCTGTTTTTGTAAAAATTAGTTCCACAAGAGTGATCCACTAATGAAGAAATCAAAAGTTCCACTTTAATGCAAATTTATGCAAATTTTTTTTTTCAAAAAATGCATTTTTTGCGTTTTTTTGCTACTTTTTTCGCGCATTTGCATAATCACAGCTGTTTTTGTAAAAATTAGTTCCACAAGAGTGATCCACTAATGAAGAAATCAAAAGTTCCGCTTTAATGCAAATTTATGCAAATTTTTTTTCAAAAAATGCATTTTTTGCGTTTTTTTTGCTACTTTTTTCGCGCTTTTGCATAATCACAGCTATTTTTGTAAAAATTAGTTCCACAAGAGTGATCCACTAATGAAGAAATCAAAAGTTCCACTTTAATGCAAATTTATTCAAATTTTTTTTTCAAAAAATGCATTTTTTGCGTTTTTTTGCTACTTTTTTCGCGCATTTGCATAATCACAGCTGTTTTTGTAAAAATTAGTTCCACAAGAGTGATCCACTAATGAAGAAATCAAAAGTTCCACTTTAATGCAAATTTATGCAAATTTTTTTTTCAAAAAATGCTTTTTTTGCGTTTTTTTGCTACTTTTTTCGCGCATTTGCATAATCACAGCTGTTTTTGTAAAAATTAGTTCCACAAGAGTGATCCACTAATGAAGAAATCAAAAGTTCCACTTTAATGCAAATTTATGCAAATTTTTTTTAAAAAAAATGCATTTTTGGCGTTTTTTTGCTACTTTTTTCGCGCATTTGCATAATCACAGCTGTTTTTGTAAAAATTAGTTCCACAAGAGTGATCCACTAATGAAGAAATCAAAAGTTCCACTTTAATGCAAATTTATGCAAATTTTTTTTTCAAAAAATGCATTTTTTGCGTTTTTTTTGCTACTTTTTTCGCGCATTTGCATAATCACAGCTGTTTTTGTAAAAATTAGTTCCACAAGAGTGATCCACTAATGAGGAAATCAAAAGTTCTACTTTAATGCAAATTTATGCAAATTTTTTTTTCAAAAAATGCATTTTTTGCGTTTTTTTGCTTTTTTTCGCGCATTTGCATAATCACAGCTGTTTTTGTAAAAATTAGTTCCACAAGAGTGATCCACTAATGAAGAAATCAAAAGTTCCACTTTAATGCAAATTTATGCAAATTTTTTTTTCAAAACATGCATTTTTTGCGTTTTTTTGCTACTTTTTTCGCGCATTTGCATAATCACAGCTGTTTTTGTAAAAATTAGTTCCACAAGAGTGATCCACTAATGAAGAAATCAAAAGTTCCACTTTAATGCAAATTTATGCAAATTTTTTTTTCAAAAATGCATTTTTTGCGTTTTTTTGCTACTTTTTTCGCGCATTTGCATAATCACAGCTGTTTTTGTAAAAATTAGTTCCACAAGAGTGATCCACTAATGAAGAAATCAAAAGTTCCACTTTAATGCAAATTTATGCAAATTTTTTTTTTCAAAAAATGCATTTTTGCGTTTTTTTGCTACTTTTTTCGCGCATTTGCATAATCACAGCTGTTTTTGTAAAAATTAGTTCCACAAGAGTGATCCACTAATGAAGAAATCAAAAGTTCCACTTTAATGCAAATTTATGCAAATTTTTTTTTTCAAAAAATGCTTTTTTTGCGTTTTTTTGCTACTTTTTTCGCGCATTTGCATAATCACAGCTGTTTTTGTAAAAATTAGTTCCACAAGAGTGATCCACTAATGAAGAAATCAAAAGTTCCACTTTAATGCAAATTTATGCAAATTTTTTTTTTCAAAAAATGCATTTTTTGCGTTTTTTTGCTACTTTTTTCGCGCATTTGCATAATCACAGCTGTTTTTGTAAAAATTAGTTCCACAAGAGTGATCCACTAATGAAGAAATCAAAAGTTCCACTTTAATGCAAATTTATGCAAATTTTTTTTTTCAAAAAATGCATTTTTTGCGTTTTTTTGCTACTTTTTTCGCGCATTTGCATAATCACAGCTGTTTTTGTAAAAATTAGTTCCACAAGAGTGATCCACTAATGAAGAAATCAAAAGTTCCACTTTAATGCAAATTTATGCAAATTTTTTTCTCAAAAAATGCTTTTCTGCGTTTTTTTGCTACTTTTTTCGCGCATTTGCATAATCACAGCTGTTTTTGTAAAAATTAGTTCCACAAGAGTGATCCACTAATGAAGAAATCAAAAGTTCCACTTTAATGCAAATTTATGCAAATTTTTTTTTCAAAAAATGCATTTTTTGCGTTTTTTTGCTACTTTTTTCGCGCATTTGCATAATCACAGCTGTTTTTGTAAAAATTAGTTCCACAAGAGTGATCCACTAATGAAGAAATCAAAAGTTCCACTTTAATGCAAATTTATGCAAATTTTTTTTTTCCAAAAATGCATTTTTTTGCGTTTTTTTTGCTACTTTTTTCGCGCATTTGAATAATCACAGCTGTTTTTGTAAAAATTAGTTCCACAAGAGTGATCCACTAATGAAGAAATCAAAAGTTCCACTTTAATGCAAATTTATGCAAATTTTTTTTTCAAAAAATGCATTTTTTGCGTTTTTTTGCTACTTTTTTCGCGCATTTGCATAATCACAGCTGTTTTTGTAAAAATTAGTTCCACAAGAGTGATCCACTAATGAAGAAATCAAAAGTTCCACTTTAATGCAAATTTATGCAAATTCTTTTTTTCAAAAAATGCATTTTTTGCGTTTTTTTGCTACTTTTTTCGCGCATTTGCATAATCACAGCTGTTTTTGTAAAAATTAGTTCCACAAGAGTGATCCACTAATGAAGAAATCAAAAGTTCCACTTTAATGCAAATTTATGCAAATTTTTTTTTCAAAAAATGCATTTTTTGCGTTTTTTTTGCTACTTTTTTCGCGCATTTGCATAATCACAGCTGTTTTTGTAAAAATTAGTTCCACAAGAGTGATCCACTAATGAAGAAATCAAAAGTTCCACTTTAATGCAAATTTATGCAAATTTTTTTTTCAAAAATGCATTTTTTGCGTTTTTTTGCTACTTTTTTCGCGCATTTGCATAATCACAGCTGTTTTTGTAAAAATTAGTTCCACAAGAGTGATCCACTAATGAAGAAATCAAAAGTTCCACTTTAATGCAAATTTATGCAAATTTTTTTTTTCAAAAAATGCATTTTTGCGTTTTTTTGCTACTTTTTTCGCGCATTTGAATAATCACAGCTGTTTTTGTAAAAATTAGTTCCACAAGAGTGATCCACTAATGAAGAAATCAAAAGTTCCACTTTAATGCAAATTTATGCAAATTTTTTTTTCAAAAATGCATTTTTTGCGTTTTTTTGCTACTTTTTTCGCGCATTTGCATAATCACAGCTGTTTTTGTAAAATTAGTTCCACAAGAGTGATCCACTAATGAAGAAATCAAAAGTTCCACTCTAATGCAAATTTATGCAAATTTTTTTTCAAAAAATGCATTTTTTGCGTTTTTTTGCTACTTTTTTCGCGCATTTGCATAATCACAGCTGTTTTTGTAAAAATTAGTTCCACAAGAGTGATCCACTAATGAAGAAATCAAAAGTTCCACTTTAATGCAAATTTATGCAAATTTTTTTTTTCAAAAATGCATTTTTTGCGTTTTTTTGCTACTTTTTTCGCGCATTTGCATAATCACAGCTGTTTTTGTAAAAATTAGTTCCACAAGAGTGATCCACTAATGAAGAAATCAAAAGTTCCGCTTTAATGCAAATTTATGCAAATTTTTTTTCAAAAAATGCATTTTTTTGCGTTTTTTTTGCTA